>VZRW01012365.1:0-35697 GCA_013398125.1 Aegotheles bennettii
TCAGGATGATGGAGCAAAGCTGTAAAAATACAGTAATGACCAATGATAGGACAAGGGGCAATGGTTGCAAACTGGAGCATAGGGGGTTCCATGTGAATATAAGGAGAAACTTTTTCACTGTGAGAGTGACAGAGCACTGGAACAGGCTGCCCAGAGAGGTTGTGGAGTCTCCTTCGCTGGAGACATTCAAAACCTGTCTGGATGCGTTCCTGTGTGATGTACTCTAGGTGACCCTGCTCTGGCAGGGGGTTTGGACTAGATGATCTTCCGAGGTCCCTTCCAACCCCTAGGATTCTGTGATTCTGTGATCAGCTGAGGAGGCTCTCCAGGACATGTCTTTTTACCTTTGTCTATTTTAAGTGAACCAATGACAAAGTGTTGCGATACTGCATATATGAAAGTATGGAGTTCATGTTCAACAAGATATGCTTTTTTCAAATAGTTATACTTTGAATTTATAGAGATGACCAATTAATTTACCAATACTCCTATGCAGCAAAGCATAGTGTGAAAAAAAAAACAACCACAAACAAACAACAAACTATGATTGCCCATATGCTACTTAACAGCTCTCACTTCAGAACACTTATCTGCAAATTAGCAGCAATGATTTCTCATGATAAGGAAAAGTATGGGTCTTTTTGATCAGACCTATAACCTTGCAGGAGAAAAGCCTCCATTACTGCTTTCGTCAGTAGTATGAACAGTAGACAGCTTCAATTAATGATGCTGTGGAAGGTGCAATATTTTTTATATTAGCTAGGCCTGATCCATTTTCTAAGATTTTCCCCAGTTTTCAATCATAAGTATCTACTCTCAAGAATTAACCACAATGAAAAGTACCAAGATTTTGTAAATTAGGTAAGTGCTGAACAGTATTGGATCTGTCCAGTAAAGAGAAATAGTGCAGCTAAAATTCTCAGAAAAGGATAAATACCAGGAAGTGTTATTATTCTTCAATTGCAGATAAGGATGTAACACAGAAAAATTAAGTGATTTGATGGAAGCTACCAAAGGTGTTGGGTTTTAACAGAGAATTGAACAGATTCCTAAACTGACAATTTAAACTCAGCCATTTCTTTTCCAGTGGTCTGAAAACTTCTTCCACTTAAAAAATAGCTAACTTTACTTAGCAAAATAACTTGTAGTAAGGACATGAAAGGTGTTTCACAAAGCCATGTATGTTAGTAACACAGATGCAGGCAAAAAGCAAATGTTAAAAGGAATAGAAACATAGGAAATAAAAATCCCAAATTATTTCACATAATAAGTAAAGTTAATTAATTGTTAGGTAATAATGTTGCACCTTTCTGGTCTTAGTCTAAGTAAAATATGGGATATTTTCTTTTTTTCACACAGAGTCTGAATATGCATGTGTTCTTCCTGTAATCCAGTGTCTGTCTTGTAGCAAAGAACGATTTTTCTCACTTCACACCTCCTTCCATTTTCTTTCCTTTGTCCCTAATCCAGATTTTTTTTCCCTAGTTTTGTCGTCCTTTCTATCTCTGACATTTTACATAGACAACATCCTCTTTGGAATATACAGTCTATCATTAGATAATTTTGTTCTCTTTTTCTAGAAAGTTGTCTTCTGGTTGCATTAAGATGAATAGAAATTTACAAATAATTTTTTTTTTTTAATCAAATGCAATAATATTAGATCTTAAATTACTGGTTTATATGTCCTGAAAAAAACAGAAGTTTTTTTTAAATTAAGTCTAAAATTTATTTCCTAAAGTTTGGTGTCATTGTCATTAGCAACTACATTTGTCTTTGAATTTGCTATAGCTTTTTGAACAATGATATTTTTCCCCACTTGGTATGAACATAGCTTTCATTTTTTAGTTAGCTATTAGATTTTAGAAAGAAAACAGCATGAAGTACATAGCAGGGATGTTTAACACACCTCATAAATTACTTTCTGGTCTTTTAGTGTATGATTTCTTCCTTCCTCCTCTGGAACATTAGACCTGTTCTATGAAATGATGCAATCTTACCAAACTATCTTGAAACATAGTGGCTTATATTTTCACATACTGATTTATTCAAATATGTTTTTCATTCTGTCAGAGTCCTTACATACTAATGTGGCAGGTGCATCCGCCTTGATAAAAGACTGGGGCACTAGAACTGCTGCATCCTTACTTTTCATGTCCTTTCCTTGCTTTTCTCACCCTTACTTTCACATCCTTGCTCTTTGCACATTAGGGTGAATATTGTCGGGTACACAGTCAATAGAGTTGACCACCGATCGGAGTCAACTAGAGTATAAATGGAGTCCTGACAGAAGACAAATCGAGTCAGTCCTGACTAGAGCAGTGAGTCTGCAGTAGGGGACTCTCTGCTTGGATTGGGACACCTCCCAAGGTAACTCCAAGAGTTTAAGAGCCCTTGATTTATTAGGTGAATAATTTCACACCTCTAGAGCCTAGGAATTCTTAAGTTGGCTGTGTAGTATTAGTTTTGATTGACATCCAAACCTGTGGCTTACTAATATTTGTTGAAGTGTTAAACAATTTTGATTAGAACAAATCTCATTTTGAGTGCCTACATGGTTTATTTTATGAGCCTTCACCACAACTACATCTCTATTTTAAGAGAACAGTGTAAGTACACAAAAGGTCTAATCCAATGTCAATTAAGTCAACCAAAAGAATCCAACTGACTTCAGAGATCTTTGGATCAAGCCATAGCTCATTACAGACTTCTAATATCTCATTGTCGATGCAAATCTTAATCAGACAAATTAAGATATTTATGCTTTAGCTTCAGTTGCAAGGCATAAGAGACAACTTAATGACATGATGTTTAGGTTTTAAATGAGAAAAGTATATCTGGCTGCTTGAATTTTAATAACTCTGTCAGCTTAAATTAAACTGACAATAAGCTTCAAAGAAGTCTATCTGCTGGATTGTTAAAGTGTGTTAGAACTCTAAAATTTCATGAAGATAGTAGTGCTAGCATTTCACAAAGCTTTACACAGATAAATAGGTTCCATTATCCTCTTTTCCACTGGGGCATTGGCTTGTAATATAGAAACATAGAAGTTACATCTCCCACATATTAAAAGGTGGTTTGTGAAAGTATCCTATTGATCTCTGGACTATACATGGGAAAGACAGCAGTGACTTCAGTGACATCAGGATTTCAAATGCTACTATGAGATCATTCTCAGACATGTTTCCTTTTAAAACGTGTAACTACTAGCAGACAAGGAATAGAGAGAATACATCACTTCCAATGTATAGCATTCTTCACGCCTTTGTGTTTGAAGACACATATGAAGCAACCAGAATGTATTTAAGGCTTCATAGTCTACATTAAGAACTGTTAAATTTACATAAGTATCTATTAATATCAAAGCCATTCTCTTTTTCCAAGATTATTTGCTATCTTGATTATCTGGAAAGTAGGATAAACACATCAGTGGAATGAAAATGAAAATTAAATAAGTTTGCACAGGGTACTAAAACTAAGGAGGACAGAGAAAGAGGGTAAAGAGTTTCTAAAGAAATTAAAAACAACAAAGAATGAAACTGAGTTGGAAATGTGGGCAACCCTTCTCTGCCCTCAGAAATATGTATCTACTAGGTAAAAATTCTGCTTGGAGGACAGTTACATATTTAAAAGGTGCACAGTAAATGAACAGTGCAGTATTTGAGAATTCTAGTCACTCATTACAAGCAAAAATGCAATTATTTCTGCTTATGCACAGAACCCAGACGATAAAACATTGAAGATCATAATCCTATTTTCTAGAGGGTTCTGATTGTACAACATTCATATTATAGAATGGTTTATCATGTCATATAATTCATAATCATAGAATGGTTTGCCCTCAAAAGGACTTTTAAAGATGGGTCATCTAATCCAACCCCCCTCTCAAAGGCAGGGACACCTTTCACCAGATCAGGTTGCCCCATGCAGCCTGACCTTGAAGACTGTTAATTGTGGAACATCCACAGCTTCTCTGAGGAACCTGTTTTAGTGTCTCACCACCCTCATTGTAAGAAATTTCTTCCGCATGTCTGATCTAAATTCACCTTCTTTCAGTTTAAAATCATTGCCCCTTGTCCTGTCACTACAGGCCTTGGTAAAAAATAATTTTCCTGCCTTTCTTATAAACCCCTTTTATATATTGAAAGGCCGTCATATGTTAAAGTCACATTAATCTGAACTACACTGATACCTAACCCACAGTCAATAATATTTTTTTCTCTGGGCTACCAGGGGAAAAAATCTCCCACTGTCTTTCAAGAGATGTTTGTATATGAAAACCTGAAGAAAAAAACCCCAAAATAACTCTTCTCCAATCTCCTCAATTCCTCTATGAAGTGAGTGTGATGAGCATAAATGTTATTCCTGAAGGAATGGTGGAATGAAGATAATTTGTTCTACAGTAGCACAGAATGACAGACCAAGGATAACATGTGCTAGGTTATTTCTAGCTACACAGTTCTCTGCAATGTTACTTAACAACAGTAGAGTGCACACTGCTGATTTTCTGTCTTTCTTTTTCTAGTGCCAGGCTAATGGCTCACTGGGAAGGACCAAGGGAGCAATAGCAGAACTGATAAATGATTTGGAAGAGTTAGTTTACGATAATAGCTAAGCAGCTTGCAGTTTATTTGTTAAACCACCAACTTACAGGTCAAGAGCAGAAGTATACAGAAAAATTAATCATCCCTTTCAGACTGCTTGTGGGAATCCCAGTGCATCCTGTGAAAGGGAAAGAATTCAGAGATGGGAGTGTACTAGATCATGCAGTAGCATTTTAGGGAAAGGAAGAAAAATGTTCAATATGTCTTGCTATGTAAGATGTTCCTCACCGCAATATCAGCAGATGTCTACAAATCTTCACTAGTAAACAATTGAAACCTAGAATACATAGGCATGCAGCTAAATAGATACAAGATATATCCCAGATAGATAGACAGTTTCATCTATCATATATACAGAGGACCCTGTATCATATATAAAGCGGGTATCTACCTACATACTTATCTACTTATATATATATATGACATATACACGTATAGATGATCTTTCGAGGTCCCTTCCAACCCCTAGGATTCTGTGATTCAAATCTAACATATACATACATGTTAGTTATGTAAAGATATAGGTAGATCTATATCTATCACAGAATCACTATATTTATCAAGAATCACAGAATAATTCAGCCTCGAAGGGACTTCAGGAGGCCTACCATCCATTTATTCAAATATTAGAAGTAATGAAATCAGACTAGGTTGCTCATGGTTTCATTCAAGCAAGTCTTAAAAACTTCTAAGGCCAGAGACTAAATGACCTCAGTAGACAACCTGTTTCAGTTCTTGTCAGTCTTCAAGATGAATAAAATTTTCCTGATAGTAAGTCTGAACATCTCCTTTTTCAATAATGCCTCTTGTCTTCTCACACACTGCTGTAAAGAAATTGGTCTGCCTGGAGCAGACATTTCCCTGCAGCCTGTGGAGAAGATCACAGTGATATAGGTTGTCCCTTTGCAGTCTATGGACGACCATAGTGGACCAGATATCCACACTGCAGTCCATGGAGGACTCCACACCTCAGCAGGTGTATATGCTCTGAAGGAGCCAGTGGAGAGCCTGTGCACAACCAGGCTCCTGGCAGGAATTGTGTCCTGTGCAAAGGAACACACACAGGAGTAGGTTTGCTGGCATGAACTGAGGCCAATGGGGAACAGTCTGTTTCTGGTGGACTGTACTCCATGGGAAGGATTCATATTGGAGCAGATCTTGAAGAACTGTAGCCCATAAGAAGAATCCATGCAGGAGCATTTCATGAAGGTCCGTCTCCTGTGGGAGGGACCCCATGCTGGAACTAGGGAACAATGTGAGGAGGAAGGAGCAGCAGAGGTGAAGTATTGTGAACTGACTGCAACCCCTGATCAGGGCAGGAGGAGGTAGAAGAGTGAAGTAATGAAGTTGAGCCTGGGGAGAAGGCAGGAATATGGAGAAGGTATTTTTCGGTTTGCCTTTTTTTTTTTCTTACTATCATACCCTATTATTAATTGGCAGTAAATCAAATTAATCTTCTTCAAGTCAAGTCTGTTCTGCCTATGATAGTAATTGGTAAGTGTTCTCACTGTCTTTATCTCAGCCAATGATCTTTTTCATCTAATTTTTCCCCTCTATCACGTTGAGGAGGGGGAATGAGAAAGCAGCAGTTGGGCTTGGTAGAAAGCCAAGGTCAAACTCACCATTTTATCACTGAAGGCAATTGAGTTTATCAGGTATGATTTACCCTTAGTAAATACATGGTGACTATTCCTGATGAACTTCCTCTCCTTCATGTACCTAGAAATGTGTTTTAGGGGACTTGCTCTATAACTTTCCCAGAAATCCTAGGATCTTAGGCTGCACTAGTAGATATAGATGGCAGAAAAATCATTAAGATCAGAGAAAGAGGAGTTTTAGGAAGACAGCAATTTGCAGATAAAGGATTTGGCTCAGATACATTTGTAAGATAAAAGTTATTTACCATACTTATAGTTAAGGCTAACATTTTTTGCCCTACAAGTGCCATTAATTAACTACCAGTATGTTTCTAATTTCACAGATACGTTTCAAGAATATAAATTAAGTGAAATCAGCTGCTGAAATTAAGTCACTCAGTAAGAGAGGCAATAAACCGTAGGAAATGTTATTTTACGTTTTCTGAGATCTTGTCAGGTAATGTCATATCACATCACAGAGTAAAACATAAATTTGCGTGTTGTCATATTAGCTAAGCAGCAATTGTAATGTGCTATGATGTGGTAGAACCTAACATGTTCTAAAAATCCATGAAGTCAAAAAGTCACCTTTCATTTAGACACTCCAATTGTACTACATCTCATGACACTTTGATAACTTTTACTTTACCTATATCATTGAAGACTGAAGTTCAAAGTAAATACGGAAGGTCTGGTTTGAACAAGTACACCACACCCTTGCTTGTACCACTTTGGCACCAGAAAAAAGGGCTAAATTTCATATATAGTTAAGTTGTAGGTGACCAGGAAAGATAGCAGTACCATTTTTCACTTCAACTAATTACCTGAGTAAGTTAAAAAAGATAAATTAAAGGCTTTTAAAGTTTTAAAATCATGTTTATTCTTAAAAATAGCAGTCTGAAAGAAAAATATCTAATATACTGAATACATTTGATGGTATTCAACCTTTTAAAAAAGCAATCCCATATTCTGTTGTTACTGAAAGTAAAAAAACAATTAAATCTCCTTTGATTACTAAAAGAGCAAAATGACCCCTACCCAACACATTTTTGATCTGCCTATTTTCCAGCCACCTGAAGAGAAGGAAAATGCAGGAAATTCGATATCCTCTGTTATTTATCCACCAGATTTTTTTGATATATGGGCTTGGCCTATATCTCCTATAACTCAGTTTTCCACAATTCCACAAGTCTAGTAAGACTGAAAAAATTGCACTCCCACCAAATAAGAACTGGTGGCATACTCTTTATCTCAGTCATCCTGTGTTTATGGAAAGTGGCCAATTAAAATTGAGCATGTCAGGAAGGGAGGGACTTGGGAGCTACTAGAGCACCAGCTCTTTCAACCATCCCTCAAGCATATTAGATCAGAGAAGAAAAAAATCAATCTGTAAACCATATACACAGAATTCTAAATCTCTCATCTGCATACTCAGCTCTGTCTTGTAGTTAGTAATATTTAGCAATTTACCAGAATCCTGCAGGTATGATTTCCAGCATCGGCTTCTGCACATTACAGTATCACCTTGAGATCTGAACTCCTTAGCTGCTCTGTTAGAAGTCGATGTCTCTCTTCACACTCCAACATCCACATGAAAGTTGCTTCTGAAGCAGCTTTCTCCATGAAATATCTTGATTTTATGTTCAGTGAGAGCAATTTTAACATAGATCTCTCCTGTGTTTCCCTGTACTGTTCTCTTCTTCACGGTGGATAAGACATGCCATGAACAAAAATATGTCCTTTTATGTATTTTTAGAACCATTTCAAAAAGTGCACATTTCACAGACATGGGAGCATATTTTGATTCAGAAAAAAAAGACAAAAATAATCTTTGTTGTTAAGAAAATATTTTCAAGCTTCCCTAAAAAAAGAAAAGAAAGTAATTACTTTTAAGAACATAATAGAGAATATTTGTTTTCTTAAGGTGTATATTGAAAAGGAAATAAAAAAGAACATACAAAAAACAAAACCAAAGCATGTAAGCAAGAAGCACATACACAAAGAGAAAAAAAGTGGGTAAAAAGGAAAAGAACAAATGTTAACATTGCAAAAGCCCAAGACAGAACAAATTAGGAACATTTTCTAAGAGGCTGCTGAACATCCTCTTATAAGCTGCTGAACTGTAGCACCTACAGCAGGTATAAGACACTTTGCTTTTCTTTCTAAGAACCCATTAGATTGACCTTTCTGCAATATTTTTTCAGAAGAACACTAGCCACCACTGTCCATACAGATAGTCTGAAAAGCAAGATGGTTTAGACAAACAGGACACAGTGGAAGTATATTGGGAATCCTCTAAATACATTTCATTAAGTGGAGAAGTGATGAACTTAGTGAAAGACTAAGAAACACTCAAATTAAAAAGTTAAGAAAGAAAAACCCAATAGAAGTCCATGAAAATCTCTGCAGAATTTTGTTAAATATACTATTTACAAATATTCTGTTTCTATAGTTTCAACTGATACAGGTAATAGAATACTCTCCTTTTTTTAAAAAAAATATACTACCATATAAAAGTATTTTTTTAACATAGATGTGTTGAAAATGAAAAACTATTTGCACTTGAGACAGTATTTCCTGATTTTATTGTGTGAATTTAAACAAAATCAAATAAAAATTAATTTGAAAAAAATTAGTAGACTATTAGTTTTCGATGTATTTAAAAAGACTAACTAATTCTTTTCCCCTGACTCAAACTTTGGGAACCTTAAGACAAGCACATATTCTGGCATTTGTGACATTTATGCACTAAATCTAAGCCAAAGTTCTCTCTTAATGAGACAAGGGCATTATTCATTAATTGTCAAAGGGTATATTAACTTAGTTAATGATCCCACCTTTGATAGATGTTCTTAGAAATCAAATTCGCTGCTTGCTAAGTTAGACTCAGTAACTCATATTATGGAAAATCTCTATTTTTAAGATCTACTGCAGAGTATTTCATTTATATATACGAAACTTTTTTTAATCAGCCAGGGATTTTTTTTATCTTATATATTACACAAGATAGGCTGTGGAGTTGCTCCTAGAAACTAATCCCTTCACAGTAAAGCACATTTTAAAAAATCAAATAAGACTGCACTTCAGCGTACACAGTTTAGGCAATAATTCAGCAATGTTGAGTTCTGAAAAATAGGTATCTTCTTGCATACTACTGCCTATAGTAAAAATTGATTCAACATAGAAACGTAGATTTTCAAAATTAAATACAGCAGTAAATGTCATTAAATACTGCCAGGATTCTAGCTTGCCCGACTCTTCTATCACTTGCTGCTTCAACATTCCATAACAACTTGGTTTCACCAGGCTAACAGAAGCAGCAGTCTGAGTCTCAGAATCTCTTCTGTCTTGCATAGGCAAGTCCCTCAGTTTGTATCTGACAGATTTTGAACCTTATGTTCAAAAGCTGTTATATTTCACTAAAATCTGTGCCCACAAAGGATTTGTAAATTCATTAATGCATGTTTTGGTGCGTAATTGCCAGAATTCTTACACCTGGACACCTAACTTTACTGTACTATATGAGAGTATAGAGGCCAGCACAGCAGCCAACAGCATACACATCCAATGTGAAACACAAAGGAAAGAATAATGTGAAATTTTTTCTATGACAGTGGGAAACACATCCGAAACTCTGCCCAGCACATGTTTTCATGAATCTTCTGGATAGTGTGAGCAGTTGTCTTCTTTTTTACTTTAAGATGGTGAAAGAAGCAGGAGACAGAAAAGCAACCTAAGTCCCTTCCTCTCTTTCCCAACCTCCAAATTTTAGTGCTGTATGCGTTGGTTTCAGTGTTGCATTCCCTAATATTAATATGGGGTTTTTTGGTGGTTGTGGTGGGTTTTCTTGTGTTCTCCAGAGGTAATTTGACAAAGGGCTCTAGTCCCAATTATGCAGAAAAAGCAGACTTTCTTGTTTTATTTTAATTTTATAATTCTTTTATATTTGAAAGTAAGTCAGGGTTACTTAAAAATCTGGAACTAAGATGTACCATTGTTATGTGTGAGAAATAAAAATAAAAATAAAAAAAAAAGAAGGGGGAGGGAATGAGGAAGAGAAGAGATATAAGAACATGTTGGGATAAAAAATGGAAAGATAAAGCAATGTAGAAGGATAAAGAGGAAAGTATGAGGGAGGAGGATGAAAGAGAAAATTATGTTAGGTAGAAAAGCTCATTTTGATGCAACTACAGCTAAAGGATCAGAAATGGTTTAGAACTGAAAATATACTAATATCTTTTTTCATTTATTTATTTTAAATGTTAAACCCCTATTTTTGTATTTTATATTAGCACTTCTTTGCAAGTTTTAATTGCAGAGAGAAAAATAAAGATTTCCTCTGAGCAAGAATTTAATTGTGTTATAGGTAACTTATCGTCTTACCTCTGTTCGGTTTTACCACAAATAAACAGGCACTTATCTTGCCAATGATGTACACAATAACTCTTTGTATGAGTTAATAAAATCACCTTAATTTCAAGCCTATCTGCCAGGAAAGCTTAGTGATATAACTCCTATGTGGTATTAGGTAGCAGGAACCTAAACAAGGAAAAGAAGCTATCATTATGTAAGCTTTGTGACAAAACACCTTAATAAATCCTGTAAGATTTATGCCTATGAAGAAGATATTATGACTCTGTGCTGCCTCATTATCTATATTCCTTTTTACCAGTGGTTGGAACATTTAAATTATTCCATCCAGTCCCTAATTCATTCAATGTAGTGGTGGCTCTAAAAGTGATGAAAGCTGTTGCTGGGTGGGCAAACACATTTCTCATCCCGGTGTGTCATGGCACCATGTTCAGTGCCAGTGCATGTGCTGTCCACGCTTAGCCTGGTGGGGAAGGGGGACTCCCATGGTCAGATGGTTATAGATGACTGTTGGGAACAGACCTACTGCTTCCATGGCAAGTGCCACCCCTGTGCAAATGTACAACAAAACCAGATACAGGTTTTATTATGTGTGATAAATACATTAGTCCTAGTTCAGATTTTATTTGTGAAGGGGACTTTAAAAATTAGACTGAGACAAAATAAAATCCTATAGAAATACTAAATACTTTCTCTTTTACAAATAACTAAAAGAAACATAATTTTTCCATCTATCGACTCCTTATTGTGATTTTCAGTCTAACTGATTGAAAGTTATATTAGATATATATAAACATCAGACTATAAAAGCTTAATAACAACTTCTAGCAATCCTCTTTCCACAGAAAACTCCAGGAATCAAAGGAAAAAGGACAAGTATGCTTCTGCAGATCAGTATTCTGAAGGTCAAAAAAAGTATTTTTGTAACCATTATCAGACTCATATTTAGTTAATAATTTTATCTCTGCAGATTATACTTAAGCAATCTGATTTCTGTATAAATGATCAATCTGATTATCACTTGATGAAAGGGCATTATTTGTCTTTTTCTACTTTTATGTGGTTTATCTACTTTTTTTTTTCCATTTTAGAACAAAATACATTGACCATAAACAGACTTTCCTTTTATTTTTCACCTGAAATCCTGCCCTCAGTTTTACAGACATCAGACTCTCATAATAATATCTTTTTCCAGTTTCACACATTTTGTAGCCAATGCTTTCTACAAAGAAACATTTCACATCACTTTTTCCTTATATATATATCAGGGACAATTCTATCTGCAATAAATGAGCTGCTGCTACAAAATGGATGTCCTTGTTAATGATTTGGGTTCATTTGCACTCACAGTGTATGAGATCATAATTATTAACATTCTCCCCATTCTCTGACCTCAGATAATCCTCTTTCTTCTCTGAAAGGGTTCAGAGGAGGAATTAAAAATACCTCATAAATTCATGAGATACAAAAACTCTTTGTTCATTTGAAACTGATTTCTTTCTTAATTTTTTGTGTTACCCTATAATCTATCACTATCTGATTGCTCAATAGTTTTACAACTTTTGGAACACAATTGAGCATTTGAAGTTTTAGCAATGAGTTTGTAAAACAGTTAAGAAATGCTGGATGATTTTCTGTTTCTTATGAATTCCAGTAGAAATTATTTCCCTGTATGTTACAGAAATTTCCAGAAGTCTTTGACACCTTCTTTGCAATTATTAAGTGGTTTAAAAAGTGATTCCCTTTTTCACATGCTCAAGAAGTTAAAATCTTTAACTATCAAATATATTATATACTGATTTCTCACTGATTGTTTTAATTCACTTTTTTTCCCAGGAGGTTGTATTTGGATTTCTTGCAAATACTCCTTCACTCTGCAAGTATAAGAGTTATCTTACTAGTACTTGCTTTCCTACAACAAAAAAGGTAAAAAATATTTTTCTGCCTCCTCTAATGCACATAATTTTTTTACCAATTTGAAACTTTACTGTATAGGATGTATTAATTCATATTTATTCTATGAATCTGACAACACTCTAATACAAGTTGCAAATGTCTGCATTTTTCACATAACATTTCCCACATTTTCAGGCAGCTGAGCCTATGCAATAAAAACAATATCAAGATTTCTTAAAAATAATTTTTATAAAGTTTTTGGAATATTAAATAAATACAGCTCAACATATTTAATTTTTTTTGCATGACCAATGATTAGAATAATCTATTTACTGTTTATAATTATTATACATTTTGTGACTGTAAAGAGAAATACTGCTTTTGGAATTCCTTAGGTTCTTTCTGATTTGTGATAACTGATTTCCCTCTGTGTCTTGAAAGGACTTCTTAAAGGTTGAACAATGTGAATCAAGTCCTTTTGTACAATAGGGACTCAGCAAGGATCTCATAGATACTCTGTTTTACAAAGACAAGACTTATCAGAGTGACAGGGTAAAAGACAAGCTAAATTATACACAGTTCATCACTGTTCTTTTGCCTTGAGTTTTATTAATGATTTGTATATTCTTATGACTAGAAAATCATATCTAAGACAACAAATTGTTGACACTTTGAAGCTTTAAAAAATATGTCCATTTTAATATTAACACATTATACAAAGTAAGTGGTAGTAAAATTCCTATTGATGTCCACTGTTAACTTCCAAATTATCCATTAAAGATAAGCAAATCTTCAAAATCATTAAAGATAAGCAAACCTTCATAAAAGGTACACCTATAAAATTGTATAAATCAAACAAGAATCATATTCACCAATGTTTTAAAATATACACAATTAAGTATAATGAAATAAATATAAATACATATTTTTGGTAGGTTGTTCTGTACAGCTTGCATGACAGAATGTGATGAAAAGTGCTGTCACATAGACAAGAATTCAGACACTCTAGAGAGATTCTGAGTTGTCTTTACAATCCTTTCAGATGGGTGATCTAACAGTTGCTAGCTGCCATGACTCAGTGTTTTCAGAAGAGTTTACACCAGGTTACATTGGCACAGCTTTGAATTTTGTCTCCAACTGTCACATGTTGCCTGTTCCTGTGAAGTGGCATAAGGTTTATTGTCACTCTTGGAAAACTGCATGTCAGTGTTATCTTCACACTCATTAAGTCATGATGTAAGTCATTGACACAAAAATTCTAGTTTTTAACTGTAATAACACTGATAAGTAATTTTGCAAAACTGCCTTTATGTTTGTAGTATATGCCCACTGTTCACAGAAAATTATAGAGAAACTGATTTATGGTAATGTAGTGGCCATTCTAATACGGACAGAAATTTTCTTCAATATGTTAGGCAAAGCATGCTGGTTGGATGTGCTAATATTTAAACCTTTCCAAAGTTGTACAGTTAAGGTCTATACCATTTAAAAACACTTTACTGGAAATAAAAATTATTTTTATAAGTTTTTTATCACAGCTAGTCACTGAAGAACCTATAAAACCATAATCTTCTTTTGGCAGTATTATCTTCCTGCTATGGCATGACAACTCCATAACTGAGGTACAGAACATACAACAGAATTATAGCGTTGAAGGACACCTTCAGAATGAAATTAATCCTTTTCCTACTACAATTAGCTATAATTACTCTTGTAGAATATTTCTGATAATGAACCAGTGACAGTTCCTATACCTACCAGATATTGGTGGCAAGAAGTTGCCAGAGCACTACATCTGCCTATGTAAGTTCCTGTATGTATATGTGCCTTTCAGTACATAATTTTCATAGAACTAACTATTAATGAAATATTTATTTCTGACATTGCTGTTCTAATCAATGCTAGCTGTATTTTCAGGAAACCACAGGTTGAGGACTCTTAAAAAAAAAAGGAATTTATCAAGATTCCCCAAAAGTACAACCACAAAATAGTGGCAAAGGCCTTGAAAGTACAAGCTAATGGACGAAGCCAGAGGCCTTGGGCCCTCTCACCAATGGTCAGTTAAAGAACAGCAACATTAAGAGTTGAGTATAATTCATTTTAAGGATAATAAAGAGAACAAGGAAAATATCTCCAACATGAGTAAACCATACCATATATAGTCTATTTGAATTTAAAATGGAGTCATGAACTCATGAAAAAGGAGGTTAAAGTGTAGTGAACATTACAAAACATAAATAAATGACCCTAAGCAGACTCCAGAGTGAGGAGTAAGAAACTGTCAACATCAACGTTGAACTCTTTTGGCAAATAACTGGGATGTTAATGCCCAGAAGAGCCCAGAAGAATATAGGAAAGGTGAGCATAACACCGGAAGAAAGAGAAAAGTGTACATCAGTTTTAACTGTATTGTTATAGGGAGTGAGCTGTAATAATTGGGTAATTTGAACTATAACATTTTACAGGACCAATAATAATTATTTGCTTGGATTTTTAAGACTTTAATTACATTAGCCATAAATCTTTGGCTTTGCACATAAGGCATGCTTCTTCAGCCTGCATAAAGTGCACAGGGTTTTTTCTGATAACCTACCCTAGACGACGGGCTGTTAAACCTGCATTTGGTGCTATGCCATTCCTAGTATTTCTGTTGTTTCATTCTTTAAGACATATGGGGGGAAAGAAGCCATAAGTGTCTAGATTATCCACTGGTTTATTTCCCTGATATTTTCTACTTGTTTGGGTCCCCTTCCCCCCTCAACCTATTGTTCTTTTCAGTGTTGTTACAGAGAAAAGGTTACACTCTTCCTCTTTGAAGCAGCAAAATACTCTTTCCTCCTTAATCTTGAAGGCTATTGTGGTGTGCCTTAACAAAGAATTTAATCTGCTTTGCTTCAATGACAACCCAGTATTTCTTCTCAAGCCCACAGTGGAAAGGAAAACAATGAATTTTATTCTTTCTTGAAACTATGTTCCATATATTTGAAAGCTAGCAAAGAGTCCCATTAGTTTCTAGTTTGTTAGAGTACTTAAAGGGACTCTGTCCAGTCTTTCCTTCAAAATTGAAAATTCTAGAACTGTGATGATGTGCATTGCTCTTATCTGGACTTTTAAAAATTGGTTTACATCTTAGAAATGCACAAACTGTAACAGATTTCAGAAAATGTGACAGACTATCTCAATGGAAGTTTTATCACTGCTGAAGATTATCTTTAGGATGCACTCTTACACATCCCACAATGGTATTTGCATTCTCTACAGCAGCATAATATTGCTATTTCAAATGTCTTCTGATATATAGCACCCACCTCAAGCTGTTTCTCCTACTTTGTTCTTCTTCATGCATTGTTACAGATGGTTATTCTTGTATCTTTAGTCAGAATTATAACTCAGTCTTTAACTTTGTTGTCCTTTCTGTCTGGGAATTATTTGAAGCTCCTTATAACATTAGGTATTCAATAAATAGTAATGGCTCCAAAAGTCATTTCCATGTTGCCTCTTACATCTTTCTATTAGCAGTAATTATAACATCCAAACTGATTTTCTACTAATTTTACAGCAGTTTTGTGTAAAAAAAAGTGCAGATATTTTCACGAATCATGTTGCCTGTGAAACTGCAGTATGAGACACGTAAATAAACAAAAAATATGTCTAAGCTGACACAAAGCAAAGCAAATGATCATGTTCACTTATCTCAGATGCAATAACTACATTACTGTATGTGATAATATCCAAGGTTTAGATTAAACTCAAAGTTCACAACCTGACAAAATCCAGGAGTTTTCCAGAGAGAACATGAAGAGGTATATTAGCAAATCTAATCAAGTCATCAGTATGCACTGGCTTAGGAAAAAGTATTTTAAAATAATTAATCAGTGATCTGTAATTCATATCTTAGTTGACATCTACACCCACATTGCACTGGAGGAATGCATAAGTATAAATCTCTGCATATAGAAGGTTGGCAAATATTTTCTCACACCAGCTGCTTAAATGTAATACTGCAATTTGGTAAAGCGTGTTCAAAATGTTAGGGGTGTTTTCTTTTATCAGCATCTGTACCAACCAAGAAAACATAATCTTTATTTCCTTGACTCAGCTTTTTGAACTTAATTTTGTTACTTCATTCTCTGCTATTACTGGAGGTAGTAATGACCATGATGTGGGATAATTTGAGGTTCTGGGCACAGTATTGACAAAATTACTTTAATGTATTTTGGAATTCAAGACATAACAAGAGGTAAATTGCTACAGTTACTGCATTTCAGAAAAGGGCAAAGAATTATTCCAGATCTGGAGAAATGTGAGATATGAAAAACAAGACTTGATATGAAAGACTTAATTCAATTATCTGAGCACAGACACGTCTATGATTCTCCATAGTAGCTAAGATAACACATATGGGTGGCAGATATAACAACCAGATTTACAGGAGATCTGCAGCTGTGCACAGGCTGACTGAATTACTTGAGTGTAACAAGTGGGATCAGGAGTCTATGAACAGGCAAGAAGATCCAGCATGTTGATCTTTCTTTGCTATAATTGAAATTTAAACTCGGCAAATGTGCAGACATCTCTATTTGTGTTTTACTCTGTGATCTGAATTCCCCCCATATTGGACCTGGATGTTCCATTTAATCATACATGACAAGCTTTAGAGGAGACTCAGCAGGTGTATTTAGAGCTTTTGTGGATTTCTGCCCTGTTCTGTGCAGGTGAAAGGATTTATCTGCTCTACCTGAGATCATCTGACATACTCCAGCTAATCTACTTTTTGTAATTGAAGGTATTTTCTGCTCCAGTATGTTTTGTTACCAATTTTTCCTGGCTTCTGACTTCATTTATATATGCCAGTAAATTAAAAACTCTGTTTTGCCCAGTATTTGTGTTTGATAGTGTGTATAGAATTCCTGATCCCTGTGAAGCACGAGGTTAATTTAGAGCATCATGTATTCCTTTCTTGTCTTACATTTATTGACATTTGCCATGTTGTCTGTGTCCCCAACCCCCAACTGAATTAAGTGCGCTTGGTATTTCAGGAAATGTGTGGTTCAGCCATTGTCAGCAGTATCTTGCTGTAGGAGAATTTGGAAGACCCTTCTCCATTAAAGCCATACTATACACCTGAACAGAACTCATACTACCGAATAGAGGCATACTGTTAGTCTTGTAGTACTCACAAGAAATCTAGGAGCACTGTGAGATTTGTTTGTATGCTGGGATTGCCCCCTACATGGAATTAATGTCTACCCTGTTCAGTCTACTCAGATGCAGTGTGATCAGTGAAAAGACATGCCAGTCTTGCTTTATAAGGAATCATATTATAATAAAATAAAAAGAAAAAATATTTTTAAAAAAGATCTTTCTGCCTTCTCTTAAATATTGTCTTGTCTCTAGACAGCTATCTCAGCAGGCTTACTTGGTGGAATTTAAATATCCATATCTCTTCACTGAAACTAGAAAATTTTCTCTTGTTTTACACCAGCTACATGATGTTGATTATCAGAGCCAGAGGCCAACTAAAATGTTTAGGAATTATTGCGTACTTTAGATGATATTAAACTTTTTGGAAAATAATCTCGGCTTTTAATAAAAAAAAATATATCACAGAATCCTGGAATGGTTAATGTTTGAAGGGGTGTCTGACAGTCATGTGGTCCCATGTCACTGCTGAAGCAGGCCCACCTAGAACCAGTTGTCCAGGATAATCTTCAGACAGTTTTTCAGTATCTCCAAAAAATGCAATATTTAAAATGGTCAGATAGGCAAGCTGTGCCAGTCCTTGGTCACCTTCAATGGAAAAAAGTGTTTCTTGATGTGCAGACAGAACCTCCAGTATTTCAGTTTGTGCCCATTGTCTCTGATCCTGTCACTTGGCACCACTGAAAAGGGCCTGGCTCCATCTTTCTACTGATCCTCCCTTCATATATTTCAAATGATTAATGAGATCCTCCAAAATTCCTTTTCTCCAGGTTGAGCAGTCCCAGTTCTCTTAGCCTTTCCTCACAGCAGAGTTGCTCCAGTGCCTTCATCACCTTTGTGGCCTTTTGCTGGACTATCTCCAGTATATCCATGTCTATCTGGTACTGAAGAGCCCAGAACTGGATCCAGCACTCCAGATACTGTCTCAACATGGACTTTAGTTTCCTTAGCAAACACTTCACAGTAATATAATTAAGCTGTAATTTAGCTGTAATTTCTAATAAGTGTATGTCTTTTACTAGCCCAGACTAGGTAATAGAAGAATCAGAAGTTTATCTAGTTAGTTCCTCTACTATGGAGAAAGAAGGGACATCTTAATGAGAGAGGAATGCATGGTTTAACTAGACCATAACGAGGAATTAATGGTTTAAAGCCATGGGATATTAAAACTGGAATTTCCTTTCCTCGAAAAAGAAAATAATTTTTCCTACCTGTATGCCAGCTACAATTTCTTAGTACTGTCTGCTTTCATTCCAGAACTATTGTTCAACAAGACAGTTTAAAAGACAAAATCCTTGTCTCAATGGTAGCAATAGCCAAAAAGGTATACAAACTAAAAATCTACAAGGTGAGATCCATTCCACATATTTTAGACATTGTTTGGCTAGAATTTTGTTTTCAGCACCAGGAAGAAACTAATTTCTTCCAAAAGTAAATGCCTATGTTTCACTAAAATCAACAGAACCCCCAGGCAAGAAGCCAGTCTAGTTAACTGAGTTGCTTTTTTCTATCTATGGATGGTACAGAAAGTGTTCAGGAATGTTTAGGCATCCATTGAAACTCATAGTCTATTACACCTAGCCTTCTTTTGAAGATAGAGAGATAATAAATTAAAAGCAGACACTCCCTCTTGCCTTTTTCTTTCTCTATTTTTTTTATAACCATCTAGTATTTTGAGCATTCACCCAAGTTTTGTCACAACCTGATGGACTTTAAAACACCACGGGCTGCATGACTGTGACTGAGAAGGATCTATAAGACTAGAGTAAGGATCATAGAATCATAGTATCAAAAAATCTTAGAATGGTTAGGGTTGGAAGAGACCTTGAAGATCACCTAGCTCCAACTCCCCTGCCAGGCAAGGACATCTCCCACTAGACCACATTGCTCAAAACCCCATCCAACTTGGCCTTGGACACTGCCAGTCAGGGGGCAGTCACAGCGTCTCTGGGAAACCTATTCCAGTTACTCACCACCCTTGCAGTAAATAACTTCTTCCTAATATCTAATCTAAATCTAACTTCCTTTAGTTTGAACCAATTTCACCCATCCTATCACTATACACCCTCATGAAAATAAAAAAAAAGTCCCTCTCCAGCATTCCTCTAGGCCCCCTTCTGGTACTGGAAGGCTGCTGTGATGTCTGCCCAGAGCCTTCTCTTCTCCAGGTTGAACAACCCCAACTCTCTCAGCCTGTCTTTGTAGGAGAGGTGCTGCAGCCCTCTGATCATCTTTGTGACCCTCCTTTGTACTAGCTCTAACAGCTCTATGTCCTTGTGATGTTGGGAACTCCAGAACTGGAAAGAGTACTCCAAGTGGGGTCTCACAAGAGTAGAGTAGAGGGGCAGAATCACCTCCCTTGACCTGCTGGTCACAATTCTTTTAATGCAGCCCAGGATACTATTGTCTTGGCTGCAAGCACACACTGCAGGCTGATGTTGTTCTTCTTATCAAACAACCCTAAGTCCTTCTCCTCAGGGCTGTTCTCAACCTATTTTCTACACAGCCTGTATTTGTGCATGACATTGCCCCAAACCTTGTGTGGGACCTTGCACTTGGCCTTCTTGAACTTCATGCAGTTTGCATGGACCTCTCCAGCCAGTTGAGGTCCTTCTGGATGGCATCCTCTCCCTCCAGCGTGCCTACTGCACCACACAGCTTGGTGTCATCAGCATTCTTGTATAACACACTAGTTTAATGTGATCCATTTCGGAGAATTCCATGTTGCCTCATGTTCATCTTTATCGTTATTGTTCAAATGCTTATTAAGAATTCCTCTTATTCTTCTTGCCACATATCTTCTAATAACAAAAGCTGTCTGGTTTATAATTGCCTGCAGCCTTTTTAAAATTTTTCTAGACATAGATACTATGTCTGTCTTTCTCCAACCTTAGGTACTTAATTCATCATCTACTTAATTTAGATAGCTCAGACAAAGGGATATTACATTTAGACATTTGTTCAATAAATTAATTATTTTTCCATAATCAGATCACTAGATTTGTCTTCTTATTGGTAGTTCTTGGATTTTTCACTAACATATGTAACATGCAGATTCTGTTTTCATTAATGTGTCCACTAATTCTTTAAAGATATTTCTTTAGTAGAAAGATGATAATACTGCCTTTAATTTCTTTTAGCCGTACTTTTGAGTTAGTAGTATTTATCTGTTTCTGGGATGTTTATGTTCCTGTGTTATCATTAATTTCTCTAAAACTTCTGTTGCACATTCAGAAGTCTTACTTTCATTCCATTCTTAAGAAGAACATTTAATTCCTGTTTATATTTAATTGTCTGAACTTGATAACATAATTACTGCTGAGCTTGTCCCAGTTTAATATCTGTGATCATTAAGTCAAAAAGAAAATGAGCATTAATACTTACTTTTTAAAAATTGTTCCTTTTCCTGTAAAGCACATTGGTTCTCTTAGTAGAGTTAACTGCCTCCTTACAGTACTTATTTTTCTATTTTCAGAGATATGAGGGGAGGTGCATTGTTTTCCTTTCCTAACAGTGAAAGTTATTTTTTATTCTTTTACTTTTTTAAAAATAAGAAAAAATTTGCAATTAAAAAAATATTATTCCAGTTAAGTTGATATAATTTTTATTGCTTCTTTTTGCCTAACAACATTTTACCAGAGAAGGGAGCTATATTCTATGCACAAAAATATCACTTTATTCTCAGTGTTCCTTTCCTCATCTCTCCGTAGCTGTTGGTAATCTCATTCTAGAGAGTACTATTTCCATGGAACTTAAAGGCCTCTTCCATTTCATACTACATTTACACATCCAAGGAGCTACTCTAGAGAAAGAATTAATAATTAAAAAAAAAAAATTTAAGACGTGGATCAAAATTGCTAGAAATTAAGAATAAAACAGTATTTCCTTCACAGGTCTACCTATGTATTCTGATGAAAATGGATGAATGAGAAAGTAGAAAGTGATCCCATCCCTCCTGGGTCACTGAATGCTGTTTAATGTTAAAATAACAAGTTTACTACACAACAATAAAACCTGAAGAGCAGATATGTAGAGGAGCAAGTGCCAAGGATATTTGAAAGTCTCTGGTGATAATGAACAATTCATTAGTTGTAGAGTCTTGTACCTTTTTTGTCCCAGCTGTCTACACCTGACACTGTGAATGGAAATACAAAAAATAGCTAACATGGTAAGAGAAGAGGAAAAGTAATTTTGATACAAATAAAAAGCCTAGAAAAATAAATTTTATCAATCCCGCTTTTGAGTATAGTTTTCATACAGATTTATGAATTGCTAAAAAAAATCAATATTAAATGGCAGCCTAAGTTGAAGAAAAACTGTGTGAGCTCATCCAAGAAAATTGCAGTAGATAGAAAACTGATGAAGTGACATTTAGACATAGGTTGAAAGAAAAGTTTCCAAGATAGAAAAATTTCCATTATCCTTTCAGGTTATATACAAAATATTTGATCTACTTGTCATGCATGGTATTAACATCATATATTTTGACACACAGCATAGGGTATGTCTATTTACTTTCAACATCATGTTATTTAGAATCTTTGTACAAGTTTTATTTCATTTAACAAGTAATGATGTAAAATCTATTAATGATACATTAGCATAAAACAACTCTCTGTGTGAAAGTCCATAGTAAAAAACACCCAACAAACTCTGTCATTATTACCACATGATCCACCAAAAGGAAATAAAATTAACCTGAAGATTAAAAAAAAAAAAAAAGAGATACCTCTGGATCATTCTTAACCTTTGCAAAAGAATCTACTACCAACACAAATACACCTTGCTGCATATAACTGCGAAAATACATAGTGAGGCATTTGTTTAACAATATTAATGAACTGATCTTCACCAACAATTAATCTTTAAAAGCAGCAAACTAACTTACACTTGCATGAATGACAGACAGATTAAATGTTACTGTGGATGACACTGTATAGCAGTGTGTACAAATATAGTATGTTGAGTGGAATCATGTTCTGAGTGAACAGTCTCTTTGTTTCCCATGTTAAACAGTGGCTGCCAACTGCTGACGTCCTTCTTTAGAAGAATTTTCTTGTTTCATAACAGGAAAATATTTTGTGTATACCTAACTGATACAAACACAACTTTATTGATTTCTATTGTTAATTCCTTAGTTGTTATGGAGAGACACAGTGTCAACCAAAGATAAGACAACAAGATGGAAAGTAAAAAGATGAAAATGAAGATTAAAATTATGTTGTTACTGTCCATTTCATTTAGTAAAGAACAAGATATCAGAGTAACATAAGAATTAGCCAACAGATACGTCTATCAAGTCAATAAGGCAACTCAAAGACACTGTTTTATTTCATTGTTACTGAAAATGTGAAAATTTTATAAAGTTAAAATAAATGAGAATAAGTTATTATCATAGATTTCTGATACCATATGAATTTTCAAAACCTATCTCTATTTACAAGCTTGGCTAGTACCTGTAGGGTGAACTAAAAGCCAGAGAAATCAAGGCAGAGATTATCAGTGAAATTTCATTTGGCTAGAGAATTGCAAAACATGAGTGAATGCTACTAATTAGATGTGGATTTGGTGGGTGGACTCTTCAGTGGGTGAGGAATTGGTTGGATGGTTGCATCCAGAGGGTGGTGGTCAGCTGCTCTATGTCTCAAAAGACACCAGTAACAAGTGGTGTCACCTAGGGCTCCGTAGCGGGGCTGGTACTGTTCATCCTTTTCATTAATGATATAGACAGTGGATTCAAGTGCACCCTCAGCAAGTTCCTGGATGACAACAAGCTGAGTGGTGTGGTTGACACACCTGAAAGATGGAATGTCATCCAGAGGGACCTAGACAAGTTCAAGAAGTGGGCCCAGGGGAACATCATGAAGTTCAATAAGAAGTGCAAGGACCTGTACTTAGGATGGGGCAACCCTCAGTATCAATACCAGCTGGCAGATCAAGGGGTTGAAATCAGCCCTGCTGAGAAGGACCTGGGGGTACTGGTAGATGAAAAACTGGACATGAACTAGCAATGTGCCCTCACAACCCAGAAGCCCAACTGTATCTTGGGCTGCATCGAAAGAACTCTGACCAGCAGATTGAGGGAGGTGACTCTGCCCCTCTGTTCTGCTCTGTTAAGACCTGTCTCAGAGTACTGCATGCAGCTCTGAAGCCCTCAGCACAGGAAGGACATGGACTTGTTGGAATGAGTCCAGAGAAGGGCCAGAAAAATGATTAGAGGCCTTAAACACCTGTCCTACAAGGGAAGGCTGAGAGAATTTGGGTTGTTCAGCCTGGAGAAGACTCCAAGGAGACCTCATTGTCACCTTTCATTACCTAAAGGGACCTTATTACCTATAAGAAAGATGAGTACAGGCTTTTTAGCAGACTCTGTCATGATAGGATGAGGGATAATGGTTTTAAATTGAGGGAGGGTAGATTTAGGTTACATATGAGGAAGAAGCTTTTCACCATGAGGATAGTTAAACACTGGAACAAGTTGCCCAGAGAGGTGGTGGATTCCCCATCCCTGGAGACGTTCAAGGTCAGGTTAGATTGGGTCCTGACCAATCTGGTCTATTGGGGGATGTCCCTGCGCATGGCAGGGGAGTTGGACTAGGTGACCTTTAAGGTCCCTTCCAACTCAAGTTATTCTGTGATTCTGTAATGCACATTGGTAAAAAGTATCATTCTGTTTCAGATCAGCCAAATATATGGTTTGAAGTACATTCAGGATGCATTCAATTGAATGAAAAAACCAAACATTAATTTGCACTGTGCCTTAATTTCTAGAAGGACAAGAAATGCTCCACTATCAATATCTTCCCTCTTTTCCAGAATCAGGGTTTCAAAATTCTACACTGAGTCTTCACTGAAATCCCACTTGGTCTTTCTTATTTTGACACATACAGAAAGGCTCATATCTATTACTTCTCATTGCCGAAATTGAATTCTTTTACACTTGCATCTCCACAGGTTTATTCTGAAAAACGGTAGGAAGAGTCAGAAAATTTTCTGTATGAATTCTTCCACTAGTCTTTAAAAAAATGTGCAAATATTAGATCTTCTGTATGCACATAGTATGCATGTTTTACTTGCATGTACAAATATGTGTACAGATGAGCTTGTTGTTTATATGCAATGATTGGAAGAAAAGTCAGGAAAAAGTAAACAAGAGTAATGTAATAGGTGTATGAAGTTTCATTGCAGCCACAATTATAAAAAAGATGCTCATCAAAAAGGCCAATGGTTAAGATATATTTCTTTCTGGAGCTCATATGTGGGGTTTTTTTTTAAATGAAGCAATTAAACTGTTGATTTTATTAAGAATACTGGTAGTGATTGTTATCTTATTAAAGTCAAGGAACTTGTATAAAATAAAATGGAGATCAATGGCTGGAAACCAGTGGTACACACTTTTTTAAACAGCTGAAAGACTTCTTTAGTACATATCTACTTCAATGTTATTGCATAGGCAACAATTTCTCATAAGTTATAAATATAATTCATATTACTCATATAACTCATTGCTCTCTACAACTACCTGAAGGGAGGTTGTAATGGTGAGGAGGTCTGTCTCTTCTGCCGTGCCCATAGTGAAAGGACAAGAGGAAGCAGCTTTAAATTGCAACAAGGGAGACTCAGATTGGACATTGAGAAAAATTTCTTCACTGTAAGGGTGATTGGGTATTGGAATAGGCTGCCCAGGGAGGTTGTGGAGTCACCTTCCCTGGAAGTGTTCAAGATGTGTCTGGATGTGGCACTGGATGATATGGGTTAGTGGTGATGTAGGTAGACAGTTAGACTGGATGATCTTGACGGTCTCTTCCAACCTTGATGATTCTATGATTTAATGATTTTATGATTCTATAACCAGACAGTGTAACACTGAGTGGAACAATTTAAAGCAACAGAGAATAGAGTACAAGCCACTAATAATAATTTTAAGTAGGTCATAGTACTCAATGTAAAAGGAGAGCATATCTGAAATATATAAACATATTATATTCTTATACTATAATGAAAATAAGAATATGGACTATTCCATACCTATGTACAAAAATAATATATATACTAATATAAAGACTACATACAATATTCTATATAACATAAAAGGACTTTCTGATAATGTAAAAATACAAGTACCAACACCACCTACAGCAACTGGAGGCTTGTGTTTTTAATGAGAAATCCTCTGTATTCTTAGTCTACTACTTCCCTAATTCTGTTATAAAATAATATACATCTAAAGTGAAAGTTATATCATGTCTAAAAAAGTGGATCTCACAATATGGTCATGTCCTCTACAAGCAGATATAAATATAGTTAGAATATACTTCATATTCTAACAATCTCATGTTATATATTTGTGGTCCTCACTAAAAGCTCTGCTGTAAAATTTTCCTTGTTTAAATTTCTAGTAATCTGGTTTCTTCAGAGGGCCATAAATAGTAGGTTTTGGTTCTGTTTGTTGGGGTTTTTTTGCTGCTTTGAGAAGTGTGTGTGTGGAGTTTTCATCCTTTAATATTTACTATTCACATGCTTTTATTGAGGACAAAATTCACCATGTTGGCTAGAATGACAATTTCACACATATTTTATGTGAGACAGTGTATTCACTATCAGATAAAGCAGTGAACAAACCAGTCACATATCAGCAAACCAAAAGTTTGCTTTAAAAAGACTAATGGATGCATTTGTCTGAGGAGGGAAGTCCTTAGTTTTCCTTTTCTTTTAATCTGATTTTTTCCTTCAATAAAAAAATGAAGGGAAACCAGATTATATGTGGCACAGGAAAAACATCATGAAGGACCATTGTCCCGGTTTAGAAATGTCCAGGGCAAGCCAGAACCCAGAGACAGAGTTTGCTTCTACCACTTCCCCCCCCTTTCGGGAAATAGAAGGGGAGTAAGGAAGAAAAGCTCAATGGTTGGAAATTAAAACTATAACAGATTTAATTGCACAGGGAAAGGAAGTAACAGGTGGGGAAAAAAGGGAAAAAAATATATATACAAATATATACAACCTGAACTCCAATGACCGCCAATACAGGGTCCCGAAAAGTTCCTTCACTGCAAAGCTGATGGGTGTAAAAAAGAGAGCCCAAACCCCCAGCACCCGATGCAGTCGGATGCCACAGAGCACGTTGCGAGCTGGTAACAAAAGACTGGGCCTCTCCTCTCCGCCTCCACGTGGTGACCAGGCAGGCAAAGGAGCGCGGGAGTTTGAGAGTGAGAGAGAGGAAGAGAGAGCAAGCTTCCTGTCCTCCTGGCTTTATAGAGCTTGGCAGGAAATGGGAGGGAATACTGATACCTGATACCCCAGACCCCTTTTCACAACAGGGTCTTAAACTCCACCACTCCCTCATTGGGTCCTTGCAGCAAAAGCTGTAAGAATTTTTCCTGTCCCCTCAAACTATAACAACCGTGTCTTGTGGAGGGACCCCATGTTGGAGCAGGTGAACAGCATGAGGAAGAAAGAGCAACGGAGGCAAAGGGTTATGAACTGACTACAACCCCCATTCCCCATCCTTGAGCAAGTTGGCAGTGGAGAGGAGACAGAAAAATCAAGAATAAAGGAGTGAAATTGAGCTCAGTGAGAAGTGAGGAGTAGAGGGAAGATCCTTTTAGTTTTGTCTTTGTTTCTTGTGATTCTGCTCTGTTATGAATTGGAAATAAATTAATCTTCCCCAAGTTGAGTCTGTTTTGTGCATGAAAGTAATTGATGAGTTATTTCCCTGTTTTTATGTCAATACATGAGACTTTCCATCTTATTTTCCCCCTCCATCTTGTTGAGGAGGGAGAGCTAGACAGTGACTGGGTTAGGGTCTGTCAGCAAGACAGGATTAACGCACCACAACTCCTCTTGGTCCCTCCAGAATCCAACTCTCAGACCTGCTGATCTCTCTGGTACCCAGCCCAGGCTTGTGGCCTCCATGGTATTTGACTCCCAAAGCTCTTATTCTACTCACTGATGAGCCTGACTTGTTAGCAGTGATTGCCCACACTGACCTACACATCCACGCAGTAGACACACTCCACTGAGTATATAAGTAGACACTAAAAACTACTCAGTTTTCAGTAGATTTAGGCAAAGACTTCAGTTTGCTAAGGGAATTCAAGTATCAAGTTCAATTATATGAGATATTTTTCAGCTGACACAAATAACATTCTTAGTATTATGCATAGAGTGTATTTTTAATCAATATCTGTCCTTTTTATTTCTATCTGCTAGTTTACCATGACCCCTTTTGGGTAGAATTATAATCCTCTTTTCTCTCTAAAAAATAAACCTGCTGATAAATTTGGAGTGGTGTACAAAATGTTATACTCTAACTCCCTGGTGGTTAGTGAAAGAATAAAAATGTGGGGTTTTTTCTTCTTTATTATCTATAATATATATGTATGTTATAGGAAGTTGCATGTTTAATATGCTAGTTGCAGTTATGTTATTGTAATAGATGTATTTTCATCATCAGAGTAACTTTGAACAAGAAATAGCTTGTTATAAAATGCATAAATATGGTTGTTAAAATATGAACTTTTAACAAAAACATCACAACTTTTCTTTAAAGCATTCCACTACTTTAGAACTTACTTATCTCTTAAAATTACTTAAACATTTCTGACCTGGCTTTATAAGAATTCAGATAACAGTGATTACAAGTTGCAATTACATAACTTTCTATCCAGAAATCTTAAAGTATTCAACAACCTTACAAACCAATTTAACAGTTCTTAAGAAATCACTAATGTTAGTGTCTTAAAAAGTATACAATGGACTTTTATATAATTTCTGTAACTGCCATATCAAATGCAATCAGTTTAAAAGTGTAAAGATTAAAGTTCTTGATAGTCATATTCAACTATTCTGAATTATCCACAAGGATTCTTGAAGTGAACCCTTAAAAAAGAAAAAAAACCACTGTTTTACTCACGCTGTGGTAACAAGGAAATACTTGAATCAGAGTCAAAAACTGATATATGTGATATATGGTGCAAACACTTTATGAATCAGTATTATCCGTCATTCGTATAGATATCTGAAACTCAGCTTCTTTGCAAATCTCATGTTGGTTTGTGCACATAAAAACTTAATCTAGACTGACTAGCTTGCATCAGAGTGGAATAAATCTGACAAATGACTCGATAAATGGAATTTGTTTAATAATCTTATGATGATATGCAGCCTTGAAGCAAATCCAAATATTGATCTCACAGTTGAAAATACAAAGAAATAGAACAAAATAAACCGTTTCCTTTTTCATTAACATTAGAAAATACAATGGAAGAAGACTAAATTTCAACCTTGCATAAAGAATACGCAGAAAAGGGTGGACATCTTCAAATCTTAAGCCTAGGTCTCTGAGTTTTTTTCCAGGCTCTCTTGGTGGTGATTTAATCTACAAGCAAGGTCACAAGAATAAATTATTGAAAAAACTAATTAGTGTTTCCTTGTTTTAGTCTAAGTCAAATATTTGGAACCATTTTTATTGTCTCGAGGAGTTCTTCCTTTGGGACTAACCATTGTAATGTCCATTAGGGGCACTTGGAAATAACCATTGAAATTGGCCAGACATGTCAAAAACCACAAGAAAGGGTTCTTCAGGTATGTAAACAGCAAGCAGAATCAGAAGTCCCACTGTTAAGTAGGAGAGGTGAATTAGTCACCAACAGCGCTGAAAAGACAGAGGTTCTCAATACTTTCTTCACCTCTGTCTTTACCAGCACTGTTTGTCTCCAAGCCTTGGGAACAAAAATCCAGATAGATGCAAACACAGCAAGAATTGGTATGCAAACTATTACAGGGGCTTGACCCTACAAATCAATGGGCCCAGATGTTATCCACCTGAGGGTGTTAAGAGAGCTGGCTGACGTCATTATGAGGTCTCTCTCCATAATCTTTGAGAAGTCATAGAGATCTGGGGACATCCCAGAAGTCTGAACAAATGTTAATGTCACCCCCATCTACGAGAATGGCTTAAAGGAGGATCCAGAAAATTATAGGCCCATCAGTTCACTATAAGACCATTACTTCACTCCCTGGGAAAGTTATGGAAATAATCCTCCTGGGGGCTATTACAAGTCAGATGAAGAATGTGATTGGGAAAAGCACAGATTAACCAAGGGCAAATTGTTCTTGACATAACTGATCACCTTCTATGATAATGTAACTTGTTTTGTTGATGTGGGGTGAGCAGTGCACATCGTTTACCTGGATTTTGCCAAGGTTTTCAATAGGATTCCACATGATTTCCTCCTAGAGAAGCTGATGTGTTACATGGTAGACAAGTGATCTGTGCTGTGGATGGGGAACTGGCTGACAGTCCACACCCAGAAGGTGGTGGTTAATAGCTTCTTTTCAGACCAGCAACTGGTCATAAGTCAGGTCCTCCAGGGATCAATATTGGGCCCAACATTGTTTAATATCTTCATAAGTGATCTGGATAATGGGATCAGTGTATCCTGATGAAGTTTATGGATGATCCCAGACTGAGTGGGAAAGTGGACACTTCAGAATGGAGAGCCTGGTTTGGGAGCATCAAGATAACTCTGTAGTAACCTGAGACTGCCTAGGACACCCTCAGCTACTGAGGCATGTTCAGGTGACAATTGCGTTGGAAGGGAAGCAGGTGAGCTCATGGGGAGGAGAGGATGGATCAGGTGATCCAAGTGGACCAATCACAGTATTCCTTTCCATGGTTCTCAATACAAAATGGCTGCTCTGGGTGCTATACTGGCAGGATTGGGATTGTCTCTTGTCATTGTTTCTTATGATGCTGGTGTTCCTACATCCTGTTTTCTAGCTGAAGAACATTGTGCACAGAGACAGGTTGCCTGCCTCCTCAAGTAGGACCAATGCAGCCACTCTGAGGTTTGTGTGGACTGTCACCAGGTACCCCCACCTGCTGCCAAGTCCAGTTTGGGAGTTTTTTCTCATCTGGACATAATTGTCATCTGGGAAGTGTTGGCTTGGTATTTGCATTTTTTTCACATACATGTACCTATCTTGATCTACTTACATCTTTGTATATAAATCACCTTCTTTATTACTGTTATTGTTCTCTGTTTCATTAAAACTGTTCCATTTTTTTCCCACCTTACAGTTTCTCTCCCTTATTCTCCTGTTATCTTCCCCTGAGAGGGGGAGGGGGGGATATAACAGAGAGCATCTGCCACCTGGTAATTGGCCAAACCCATGTCAAGCTGGAAGAGCGGGCTATCAAGAATCCTATGAAGTTCAACGAGGAAAAATGGAAAAAAAAGGAAAAAAACCTAAATTACATATTAAAAAAAAATCCAGGAGCAGCACAGGCTGGGATGTACCCAGCTGGAAAGCAGCTCTATGGAAAGGGACCTGGGGATCCTGGTGGGCAACAAGCTCAATATGAGTGAAGAGTGTGATGTAGTGGCAAAGAAGGCCAACAGGTTTCTGGGTTGCATAGACAAGGGCAGTACAAGCAGACATAAAGAAGTCATTATTCCACTCGGTGTTTGTCAAGCCTCACCTGAAATACTGTTCAGTTTTGGCCCCCACTATACAAAAAAGATGTGGATACACTGGAAAGGGTTTGGAGAAGGGTTGCAAAGGTGATCAAAAAACTGCGTAGCCTGGCATATGAGGGAAGGCGGAGAGAATTGGGCTTGTTCAGTCTTGAGAAAAGGCATCTTAGGGGAGACCTCATCACCATGTTCCAGTACTTGAAGGAGACTCCCATTTTACTAGGAGTCAAATGGAAAAGATGAGGGGTAATGGGTACAAGTTATTCCTGGGGAGGTTCCAATTAGACACAAAAGGAAAGTTTTTCACAGTGAGAACAATCAGCCATCGGAATAGTCTCCCCAGGGAAGTGGTGGATTCCTCAACATTGGACACTTTTATGATTCAGCTGGACAGGATGCTGGGCCATCCTGTCTAGACCGTGCTTTCGTCAAGGAATGTTGAACCAGGCTATCCTTGAAGTCCCTTCCAACCAGGTATTCTATGATTCTATGATTCTATGGTAACAGTTAGATTCAGTTTAATGGTAAAACTGATTATGTCAGAAGCATCAGTGCTTTAAGAACAGATCTGGAAACAAAGAAAACTTGACAGAGATTATTTTCGTAGAATATTTAGCAAATTTGTACATGCCTTTCAACTTCCGCAGTCAGTCTATGCATAACTATGTTTCCATCTTGTCTAGTACTGGCATGTCTAAAACTACCAAAAAGGGGAACAGTTTGACCACACATAGGCTTTCAAACCTGTACATCAATCTTATAAGAGACCTTTCCCAAAGTTTATGCTATCAGATGTCAGAGATGACTTTTTAATGCCCTTTTTCTTGCATTTCTTAAATTTATTTATTTATTTATTTATTTATTTATTTTACCATATGGGTATATGAATGAAAGTCAGAATAAACAATTTATCCCTATCATATTAGCTTTAGTCTCTGTAATATTGTTCACATTGATAATGCCTTTTGCTGTCTTTATATGCCCTTTAAAAGCTATTGCCCTGATTCTGTACTGCATCACATTTTGAGTAGCCATTTATACCTGTGCAATGTGAATGCAAACTGAATGCAAATTTATTAGGATTAAAACACTGTTTTGTTCAGGAGTAAATCCCTAGAGAAGGGGCCAGGTTGTGAATTATCATGACAATAATCTTTATGAGATGGGTAGAAAAGGTGAATGAGTTAGTAATGGTATGTTGCATAAAAGGAGAAAGGTAAAAGCCTCTACAAGGTGGCTGAGGGAAAGCCCTCCCATTGAGTCACGTGAACCTCGTGACTCAGATTTCCTTGCTTTCTAAACTCCTTCTCAGAGATGAGTCTGGGTGTGGCTGGATCCAATCCTAGTCCCAGACTGGGTCAATGGTTTATATCTAAAGGGTTACGTGTGTGTGTACAGCCACCTGTCAGAGTCAATGTTTGTCTGATTCAGAGTCTCACAAAGGACTCGTACTGTAACAGATGCACAAAATTGTAAGAAGTCTACTTTGTCTGTCTCAGAGTCCTACTAATGACTTGCACTGAAACAGATGCACAAAGCTGTAAAAATAGTTTATGAAGGTGACAGATAAAACAAATCCGGAATTGCTGTTGATAAATGCACTGACTGCACAAGCACTAATAGTTGATGTTAATATTGCTAGCAACAAATAGTAATAATACAATCCAGGGATACTTCCACTCAGAAGGTGAAAGGCACAATGCTTACCCAGAGACGTCCCTGCCTGGAGTGGAGGAAGAAAACACACCCCGTTGACTGGTTGGTCCGTGTTTCGGTTCTTCTTCTCCCTCTCCCATAATGATCCTTTTCTCTGTCTTTTTATCCCTAAAGCTACGAGGTTCCCACCCACAGGTGACATGTAGTATGATTTGGGTGGAGAGACGAGTGCTATGGTCATACATATACAGCATGTACGCTAAAATCTTTATTAGCTTAAACAGGGGTGTCAACTTTTCTCAGGTAATGAGGAAAAAGGTCACCCTTCAGACAATGTGACTCCTTGAACAAAGGACTGTTATCAGTTAACAAAGTAAGGACTCTTATCAGTTTATCTTGCTAGCCAGAGCAGGAGTCCTTGCCTTCACAAAGCCCCCTGCTGAGGAAGCATCCTGTGCTAAACGAGAGAGGCTTATCACTCTCCTGGGGCACACAAAATTTAGCAAGATCATCTTTTGTGGATTCTTTGTATAGGGCAGTCTAGGTTTTTCCTCAGATTCCACATGGTATTATCATCATGTCCTTTATTTTACATATTTTTCTCAAAATCTCAGTTTCAAATGGTTTTGACATCTGATTTCCATTAAAGACGGAGTCATGTGGCTTAAATACCACATGGCATTATGCAATACAGGGGAAATAATTATGGACAGTGTAATTGCATAAGACGAAACTCACACTGCTTCCAGTAGATGTCCCAGATATGTTATCTGTGTATATTTCTATGTATTTTAAATTTGATTTCTCCCTGGTATGAAACAAATTAAAAATAGCAAGTTTTGGAAACGCTTTTATAGCAAGTGTGGACACTATTTTTGGTGCTGGAAGGCTAATAAAACTACAAGTGGGTACATTAGAATGTATGGGTTTCTAATTAAGTGATAATAGTACTTTTGTGCTATTTTACAAGTTTATAATCCTGTTCCCAAACTATGAGGCTGAAGGATGACCACTTTATTCCAAGATTGGAACTACATTATTGCATCATAAAACAGTGCAGCATCATAATCCTAGTCAATGATGTGACTAGGATTAGTACTAGTGTATCTTCTTGTACTTTTTAACTGTTTAGACAGCCTAGTGAAAAAACTGATTAGAGTTATATGTCATTTATGAATACATAGGTCAAGATGATAATGAGTTTGGAACTGATAAGCAGAAAAAAACAGAAAAGACTGCATGAAACTGAGTTCTGTCAATTATTACTTTGCAAATGTATTCACATTTCTTTGAAGGGAAAGTTAAAAAATGTGAGTAATAATGCTGATTTTCTGTTTGCATGCAACTGTGGGACTATTGACTTACACTATGCCTTTAGTCACTCAGGGAAGTAAAATGCTTAATGCAGAAAATGCTGCCTTAGGGTTGATCTGCAAGCATATATATTTTGCATTACTCATGTGAATAGTCATAACGAAGTCAATGCAGCTACTCAGATATGTAAATTTACGCACATATATATTAGAAGATTCAGGGTCAGAATAATAATTCCTTGTTGATCTTACTTTCAGCATTTTGATATTAGAAAGTAAGAATAAATCCTTCTCATTAAGTAAGTAATAAGTGAGTAAGTAAGTAAGAAGTAATAAGTAAGTAATAAGTATAAGTAAGTAATAAGTAATAAGTAATAAGTGATAAGTGATAAGTGATAAATAAGTAATAAGTAAGTAATAATAAATCCTTCTCATTCAGGACAATGGAGCAAAGCTTTTTTCAGTAATGACCGATGATAGAACACGGGGCAATGGTTGCAAACTGGAGCATAGGAGGTTCCATGTGAATATCAGGAAGCACTTCTTTACTGTGAGAGTGACGGAGCACTGGAACAGGCTGCCCAGAGAGGTTGTGGAGTCTCCTTCGCTGGAGACATTCAAAACCCGCCTGGATCCGTTCCTGTGTGATGTATTCTAGGTGACCCTGCTCTGGCAGGGGGGTTGGACTAGATGATCTTTTGAGGTCCCTTCCAACCCCTAGGATTCTGTGATTCTGTGATTACCAATGTAGGGCAAAAAGAATATATGTGGAAGGCAGTAGCTGGGTGCCAATTATCCACTGAGGTGGGGAAGAGTTACCTATCTAATGGTCAATGGACAAAGCATGTCACATATGTAGAATGATGTGATACACATTGGTTGTCAGCTATAGCACTTCACTCTTAGTCCAAGCTTTTTCTATTTCGTTATCTAGAATATGACAAAACTCTGTAATTTCTCTCTATGCCAGAATGCTTCTCTGTTGTATCCCATGTGTGATAGCACCTTCATTGTTATCAGTTTGATTAGATTCATTCAGTTGTCCAGTGGAATTACTTTGGCAATTAAATGGCCTAGAAATTTCCAGTTTCTTCTCCAGCTGCTTTTCAAAACGTGGTTGAAGAGGAATGACAAATATCTATTCCCAGCTCCAGTGCAATGTAAATAACAACTCAATGAAACATAAAAATGCATAGTACAGTCCAGTAAAGAAAGCTGAAAATCAAACTAAGGAGACACGTTGTCTTTTCTGTTTGGTTGTGGTTCAGCTAATCAAACAAATCACCTTAAGCTTTTGAATGTCTCATTCCTGGAATCCCAGCTATCCCTGAAGTATGACTCTCTGTAAAGGTTTGACGCTGAGATGGCAATTGAATGAATGACAGATGCTCTCTATTCATACAATCATAGAATCATAGAATGATTTGAGTTGGAACAGACCTTAAAGATCATCTAGGTCCAACCCCCCCTGCCATAGGCAAGGACACCTCCCACTAGACCAGGTTGCTAAAAGTCCCATCCAGCCTGGTCTTGAACACTG
>VZRW01012366.1:8085-31087 GCA_013398125.1 Aegotheles bennettii
CTCCTGGAGCAGGGAGGCTGCGGGCTCCTGTACGAAGGTGCTGTGGGGGCCGGGACCGGGCGGGTGGGGACCGCTGCAGGACGGCCCCGGGGCGCCGGGACCCGCCGTGGGTGCGGGGGTGCCCTCGGGGGTGGCCCCGGGCCGGTGGGATCCCCCCCAGTCTGCCCCCCCAGGCTTCCTCTTCCTGGTTTCCAGGTTCAAACCCGAGGTGCTGCCACCACCATGCAGGAGCTCCTGCCATGGAGGCGGTGTCAGCACCGACTGAATGTCAGCTGGGGCTCCAGCCTGCTCTGGGGGCTGAAAGAAAGCAGCTGAATCGTCCAGGCAGCTCCTCGGCCATCCAGCAGCTGCTGATCTGTCCTCTCCAGTCTAGCAGTGAACTTCCAGATGGAGAACAGGCTCAAAATCTCTCCTATCCCCTCCCTGGCAGTGCTCAAGGCCAGGTTGGATGGGGCTTGGAGCACCCTGGTGTGGTGGGAGGTGTCCCTGCCCATGGCGGGGGGTGGAATGAGATGTTCTTCAAGGTCCCTTCCCACCCAAACCAGCCTGGGATTAACCTGGAAACACCCCTCAGGGGGAATTTTCTCCATTTGCCTGATATTTGGCTTTAGTTTCTTTTTAATTACTTTTAATTACTTTTTAATTACAAAGCCTGGGCATCCACCTGGGTCTTTAAAGAGATGTGATGTTAGAAAAAGAGAAAATCCGTGTTGTTGTTACAGCAGAGGGTGCTTTTATAGAAACACCACCTGGGTGATGAGCAGGTGGCAGCCCTCAGCCTGAGAGCAGGAGAAGGCAACCTACCTCGGGGCCAAGTAATGGGTGCAGGTCTTTCTGGAGGAGGAAGGCCACGTGTAACTCTAGAATCATAGAATCATTCTGGTTGGAAGGGACCTCCAGGGTCATCAAGTCCAACCTTTAGCCCATCATATCCCTAACCATCAGACCATCAGACCATGGCCTCAAGTGCCTCAGCAACCCATTTTTTGAACACCCCCAGGGACGGTGACTCCACCACCTCCCTGGGCAGCCCATTCCAGTGCCCAACCACCCTCTCAGGAAAGAACTTCTTCCTAATCTCCAACCTAAACTTCCCCTGATGGAACTTGAGGCCATTTCCTCTTGTCCTGTCATCAGCAATTGGGGAGAAGAGACCAACACCAGCCTCACTACAACCTCCTTTTAGCACCCACGCAGAGCAGAGGGGACATCTCTTAGAGCTGAATATGAAGGGAGCTGTAGGGAATGCTCAGCAAACACATTTGGGAGTGCCTTGGAGATTGCACCAATGATTTGTCCTTTGTGTCCCACCCTCAAAGCACCCAGCACCGCTGTGGTCATGCCTGGGTGCTTCTGTGACTTAGGCACTGGCAGCATGTCAGGGGTGCTGTGCTGCCAGAGGAAGGTAAGGACTATTTTACAGCAATCTGGGAAGACGCTGTCACAGAGGATGCTCTTGCAAAGCTGGAGTGAAGGCAGCAGAGGATCAGTGGAAGCCATCCGTGCAGGCTGACACTGCAAGTCCCTCTTGTCCGTGCTCCTGTAACCACCTCTGTTCCATCCTTCCACAGCGCAGGCAGCATCTGGAGCCCGTCCTCAAAAGCAAAGATACTCCCTCAAACTTGTGAGTTTTGAGCTGTTTGGTAAGGAATAGTGCTCAGTGTGCTGTGTCCAGGGCCCGGACAGGACACTCCCTCGGGAGTGTCCGAGGAGGTCACAGGAGGTGGTGGCAGAGGCTCCTCTAGCTTAGGAGGTGGATGTAATGCCCTGGGAGTGTCGTGCAGGGATTTCAGTAGCAGTTGGCTCTTCCACTGAAGGTGTGAAGAACACAGATACATGAGGATTAAAGAAAGGAAAACCCAGAAGGCTGCTTTTCCATTCCACTGAGCTCCACAGCCTCCACCGAGCTCCATAGCCTCCAAAACGGAATTTGGTGGTGTGAGGCAGGGATTTGCTGATGTTAGACCTGCTTAGTCCCTGTACACACCCTGCTGAGGGCTGGGGAGGCTGGAGGGGTTAGGGTCTGGTGGCTGTGCTGAGGTGGTGTGAGGAGCCAGCACTCAGGGAGGCTGTGAGGCCAGAGCACATCTTTAACCAGTGACCACAGCTGGAGTTCTGAGCCAGTTCTCCAGGAACGTGCTATTTCCAGTAACAGCTGTTCTGCAACGGGAATGCAGTTGATTGGTTTTCAGTAACTCACAAACCAGAGCAGGAAGGCCCTGTCCTCGTCTGCTGTGGCTCCTGCAGGTTGCCTGGGTGTGGGAGCAGTGATGACTGGTGGCTGTAGGGGGGACCATGTGGTGCCTGCTCTTCTGGGCACTTGAAAGATCCCTCTCCCTTTTGTCAGTCCCTTTGCCAGTAGGTGGGGAACTGTAACCGTGGCACTCCCAGCTCCTCTGTTGTGCACCCTTGGCATCTTTTGACACTTTGCAGTTTTCTGGCAGCAGAGCTCAGCCCTGTGGACTGTGCAGTGTGATAGGACACATGGGAGTGTTTTGGCTCCCGGGTTTGGTGGCTCAGATCATCTCACCAGGCGAGGTGCAGAACGAAATATCCTCTGGAACATGGTCCCTTGTGTTGTCTGGAGCCTGCTGATCCTCCAGCTGCCTTGGTCAGTGGTGGGCAGGGCCTTTGGTATCAAACCAGCCAGAACATAAAACCGCTGCCTCCATCACAGCATGTGCCCAAGTCAGCCTGCAGTGTGCTGCGTACATACACATGTGTGCATAGGCAAACACATACCTACTGACTGTAAACCGTGTGTAGTTCAGCTCATCTGATAACAGCAGTAGTAAAAAGGCACTTACTGGTTTGAAAAGATGGATGATAAGATGTCAGCAGTGACCCAGACACCGGAATGTCACAAATACAGAGTTACTCGTCTCGCTTTCTGAGAGCTAGGATACATGTTATAGCTCTGCTGGGACCTACCTGTTTGCAGAAATAACCTCCTCTGGGCTGTGGATGAGAAGGTGCCTCTGGCTCCTTTTGAAGTGACAGCTTTGGGAGTCGAGCTGGCTCCAGGCTGCCAGGTGGCCTGCACTGCCTTGCTGCTTTTAACCCACAGACAGCTGTAGTGGTGCTTGAACCCGACACAGCTGATCCTGCATTCTGTGCTGATGCTCAGGCTTTATGTGGTTGGTAGGTGCAGCATCAAGTAGTGAACCAGAGGACCTGAGCTCTGTTCTCAGCTCTGTTGCTGGTGTTTGATTTTTATTTTTTGAAGGGGGGGTTGTTGCTTTCTTTAAAATAAGTAGTGAGGGTACTGTAGCAATCTTGCTCAAGTTTCCCTATGTGTGTGGCTGAAGTAATGCTCCTCCTTCCTGTTCCCCTTAGGATGTCAAAGATGGCAGGATCTACAATGAACAGAACTTCTTCCAGCGAGCTGCAAAGGCAGGCACAGGTTGGTGCTTCTTGGAAGGACAAGGACTAGGCTGCATGTTAGGGAACGGGCATTCCTCTCTCATGGGTGCTGTGAGTCTCTCGGAAGGCCAGGCTAGAATAAACTATTTCACTGCTTGGTTAGTGCCAGAGTGCTGAGAAGTTCAGCCAAGAGCCTGCTCTCCCAGGAGCCTCCATGAACCTTGGGACACTGCAGTATTGGCATTTTAAAGCTTTCTTGCTCTACCCATACTTTGTCTTGATCTCCCTGGTAGCTGTCCCACCCTACAGCCTGCCCTGCCTTGGCTCCCTCTCTCTCCTGTGCCCCTTCCAGGGGTGTTTCTGTCAGCTGCTCTATTTACTCCATTGACCCAAAACCTGAGCCAGAGCAAAGCTGACCAGAGAAGGTGGGCAGGTGTTTGAGCAGGGGTGGTGGAGGAATTCCTGTCAAACCTGCACTTCTGGGAGGACTGTGAAAATCTGCCTCTCCATCCCTCTCTGCCTCTGCCCCCTTGTTTCACCTAGCCCTGGAGCAGTCACATGCCCGTGTCTGCTCTGGTATTCCCAGCATCCTTTCTGTCCTGTTATTGCTCTGCAGTGCCATGTGGGTTGACATGCCAATACACAGCACGTTAGGTTGGTGTTTCTGGGACAGGATCAGTATGAGAGAGGCTTCCAGCAGGCCCTTGGAGAAAGGGCATCATCCCTGACTCCTTCGTCCGGAGCTCCTTAGCAGTGTCTGCCGCACTCTGTCCTCTTCTCTCCCCTTCTAGTGGAGAAGTGGAAGAAGTGGCACTCTGTGCCGTTGCTGGGCATCCCCAATTGTGTTGCCTTTGGACTGCATGCCAATAGCTACAGGTGAGGTGACTCTGAAGGGCACAGCTCAGCTCTTTTGTCCGCAACTGCCATCTTCTTGGGCTTTCCCTCTTCTCTCCTTGATGTCTCCTGCTCCTTTTCTCATTGTCCCCTGGGCTGCTCTCCTTATGCACTGCTCCTAGCTCATTTATTAACAAATGGTTTGCCTCATTATCCTGTTTCCTCCAGTCCTTGTGTTGCTGATGAAGTCATTGCTTCTGCTGCTTCTGCCCCTCAGGCCACAGGACACCTTATCCCTGCCTTTAATATTAACATAAAGGGGAGACTCGGGCTGTACATCTGCAACATGAGATCAGCATGTTTCTCCTTTCCAAGGACTTTTCTGTTATCAAAAGTGGAGGAAATGTTTGCCCAGGTCAACTTGGAGCTGAAGAAGGTGCTGATCCAGGGGCTTGACAAGTGTCTGTTGCAGGGTTTCCAAGGCTGGCAGGTACTGCTGAGTGATGAGCCCTTGTCTCTTGTAGGTTTTTGGTGTTCTCTGACTTTGGGCGAACTCTTCAGTCAGTCCTGAGTGATGGCTTACACGTGCTGAAGGAGAAAGCAGCTTTTCAGATCGTTGTCCGGCTGGTATGTGGAGAACCAATACTTTCTAAGAGACCATTTCAGAAAAGACCTCTAACTTTCTTCCAGATATTTCAGAAGTGTTTTCAAGCCAATCCAGGGGGTTGGCTGGGGTCTCTTAAGTGCTGTCTCTCAAGCCTGTTGTAGACTGTCACTGGATCTTTTGAGCAATATGGCACCTTGAAGGAACTTGGGGTAAGGAGAATGAGAGAAACCTGACTCTTGAAAATGAGAGGCTGTGAGACATGGTGTGTTTTGTGTGGAGATCTGGGGAGGGTCCAGCTCAGGGGTAGGCAGGGTACTGGAGCAGTCATCATGGTTCTGATACGCTTGCCTCTTCTGTCTACTCCTAGCTAGACTGCCTGGAGTACATTCATGAAAATGAGTATGTGCATGGGGACATCACAGCTGAGAACATCTATTTGAACCCAGCAGACCTCTCAGAGGTAGGGAGCAGAAGCAGTGCTGCGAGGAAACTGCAGTGAAGGTTGGCTTGTGAACTGGGATGGGGCAACAGCCAGGTTCCTGCTGCTGGCCAGGGGAGCAGCACGGTCTGTGCTGTGGTGCAGGATTGCGGGCTGTGCACCTGGAGGAGTGGTCATGGTGCATTAGATGTCACCTGGAATCTGCCCTAAGGAGCAGTGCCTTTCCCTGGAGGGGAGTTTTGGGCTCCTGAGTGAAGGAGGCAGGGTAAAGGTCCAGCCTGTGTTGGCCCCAGGCAGCAATGCTGAGATGTGCACTGCTTGGTGTCTCCTAGGTGACCCTGGCAGGCTACTGCTTTGCGTTCCGGTACTGCCCAGGAGGGAAGCACGTGGCTCAGCGCGAAGGCAGCAGGACCCCTCATGAAGGCACGATAGAGTTTATCAGCCTGGACAGCCACAAGGGAGCAGGTGAGTCTTGATTTCTGACACAAACAAGCCAGCAAAGCTCAGCTAGGGCTGTTACTGTGCCAGTGCTCCCTGGAGCGTGGGCTCCCCGGTGGCATTTCTGCTGCTGCAGCTTTCCAGGCATTCACATGTGCCTGGAGCCAAGTTCCTACTGGGATTAATTCCTGTTGGCTCTTTCTGGGCTGCTGTGTTGGGACTGGCCAGGTCACTGAGCGGCTGCAGCAAGAGGTGCAGGGATGTTCCTTCTCCATCTGGAGCCTTGGCTGCTGCAGGCCTGCGTGGAATAGAAACCCAGGATGCCTTGTGCTGGCTTAGCAGGGATCTTTGTCAAGCCAGGCTGGATCCCTGCCCAAAACAGATTTGCAGCAGGCTCTGCTCTGACCTTGAGGCAACAAGAGCTGGAAAGACCTTTAAATTACCCAGTTCCTCCTGGTGGGGATGTGGCTGTTCTCTCCCAGACTGGGCAGATCTTCCTCCAGAGGCTGGGAGGCAATTCCTTCACTGTGAGAGTTAGCAGGCTCCCAGAAGTGTTGATATCCTGGAGCACATCTTAATGAAGCTCTTGCATTTCTTCACTTCTGCTCTTCAGACACGTGTTGCCTCATGAGGCTGTGTGTTTTACAGAAGGGGCACCTCGAATAGAGACTTCTGAGGTTGTGCAGCGAGTGCTGGAGTCCTTGCTCACATTTGGAGGAGAGGTGCTGGCCTGGGCCTTTTTCACACATGAATCTCTCTTCCTTCCCATCAGGACCATCTCGCCGGAGTGACCTGGAATCTCTGGGCTACTGTCTTCTGAAGTGGCTCTGTGGCTTCTTGCCTTGGTCTGATGAACTGGACAGAGTAGAAACTGTGGTGGAGAAGAAGGAAAAGTAGGAGAAATCATCTACTCTTGGGAAATGCTCAGCAGAAAGCAGTGAGGGAGGTTTTGTGACTGAAATCAGTCATAGTACACTGCTGGGATGTGGGTAAATCCCACCGTAAAGGCTGAGCCAGGCCAAAGGGTGTTTGATGAACCCTGATTTCTGCTCTGTTCAGAACGTGCCCATCTGAATTCAGCCTTTTTTTTTTGTACCTGTGGCCAAAGTTGGGCTGCTCAGGTGTCTGCTCCATCGCTTCTCATCTGACAGCACTCTCCCCTGGTTGTTCCAGGTACAAAGCAGATGTGATATGCCTTCTCCGGCTGTGCTTCAGGCAGAGACCCATTCCAGGTATGGGCTTGCTCTCTGTGACAGTGGGACTTGGGGAAGAACTGACTGTATCTGAAGCACCTTCTCTGCACTGGGGTTGTAGTCCAGGATGGCTTCCACTGGTGACCCAGCATCACATGGACTGGCTGACAGGTTCCTCCTGTGAACAAATCCCTTGTGTTCTTTACAGCAAAACAAGAAGAGCTGCTACCCCTCTTCTGTATTCATGAGCCTTGCTGAAGAGGCAAGTGTTCTGGTGGCTTCAAAAATGAAATATTTGGGGCTAGAGGTCATTTCCCCATCCTGTCTCTGAGCTCCCTATCAGTCTTTGGTTTTGTTTTCCCTCTCTGCAGCTGGCCAAGGTGGGTGGGTGAATATTCTGCAGGAGAGCAGCCCGAGGAGCCTTTTGGCAGCTGTGTAAGGACAACTGGAGCTGCTATGCTGCTCCATGCAGTGATGTCCCTTGCTTTGCAGATGCTGTACGGAGCTACCTGCAGCAAGTAATGGCACTGGAGTATGAGGAGAAGCCCAACTATGAGGCCCTGCGGCAGCTCTTCAAGCAGCCACTGGAAAAGATGAGAGCTTCAGCTTATGACTCTGTGGATATCAAAATGGTGCCCTAGGTAAGTACACAAAGCAGTTGTCCCCCCAGAGCTGCTGGCCTGCTCCCTGTGCTGCAGGCAGGTGTGGATGGAGCAGGCTGGTCTGTGGAGTCCCTCCTGACTTGTGGGATACTGGTTCTACAGCCTTCCCTGCTGAGACCAGTCCAGTGCTCCACTGAGCCAGGCTTGGCCTGTGTTACAGCCTGGGTTTCATCAGTTTTCTCTGGAAATACTCCTCCTTGGAGGAACACAAGGGTTAATAAAGCAAGGGCTGAGCAGTGTGCAGGGCTGTGGGGGGTCACTGGACAAAACACAGGCTGATGCGATCTGGTCTTTTTTTCATTTTCTAAAAGAACTGAGGCTCTGTGCTGTGACTTCTGCTTTTCTTTTTCAGAAAGCACCTTGTAGCTCTGATTTTATTGCCTCAGGGCTGGGGCAGTAAGTGGGGGCTCTCTATGCCCAGGTGCTCTGTTTTATCCCTGAGGCACCTCCAAGACTGAGGCCCAGTACAGAGACAGATCTGGTTTTAGGCCAGGGGGTTAAGCAGCAAGCCCCAGGAACACAGCTAGCTCCTCATCACCTCTTGCTTTTCCTGGGAAGGAACTGAACTGATTAATGCTCCTATTTTGTGCCTTTTCTTTCAGATCAAGGAAACCTGCCCAGGAAGAGTTCAATGCTTTCTGCAGATATTTCACTTTTACCTACCTGTTTTAGGTTGGAGAGGTTTTTATAAGAGTTTTCTTCCAATTTTAATGTGACCTAATGCTGAATTTTGAGCTGCTGCTGTAACAAGTTACTGTGAAGACACTCCTGCATGGCAAATCATTGTGAGCAGTATGAGAGCTGCAATGTAGCCATGGGGAGAAGGGGAAGCCTGGCACAGAAAAATTGTATCAGGGACTTGGTTTGTTGTGTTTTTTTTAGCTACAGTGGCAGTGAATAGTTTTGTAATAAATTTGTGTACAAGCACCCAAGGCTGCTCTGTTTTTTTGGTCTAAGGGTCTGTAGGCTCTTTCAGAGGCTGCTGTAGAGGTGTGAGGGTGGTTTAAGCCAGCTGCCCATGGGATTAACATAAAGAGCCTAGAGGCAGGCCCAGCTGCAGCTTCAGCACAAGAATCTGACTCAGAGCTAAACCCTTGACTTCACCCCCCATCAGTTCTCCAAGCCCCAAGTCAGCAGGATATCAGTCAGTGAAGTAAGACAGGGAGGCATCTCTATTACAAAAAGGTTTTTTATAAAAAAGTCACTACACTGTGTATCTGAACTGTTGCTGTCTGCCACAGTAACTTCTAAACAAAGGAGGAATCATGGAGTCCAGTTCCAGTGTTAAATTCAGCGACGTCTCTTGGCAGTCTTGTACCTTGGTATTTCAATGCTCAGGTACCTGTGTTTTCCTAACGCTCACAGGCTGAAGGAGCTTTGTCTGAGGTCAGTGCAGGAGGTTTCTTCAAATGGTTAGGGAAGCAGCACCGATTTCATTTCTGATCAGAAAAGCATACGCTGCCCTTGCAGAGTAGGAGCCAGGAGCAAGGCTTAAATGAGGGCTTTCAGCCCGACAGATTCCTGCCCTTGCTGCCTGTTTCTAGTGTTCACGTGATCTGTTCTTTACTTGAGGACACACTAATGGAAATAGCAAGGAAGACCGTGTGAGACAGGGAGTGAAGTGGAGGCAGTGGCTGGAGGTGGCAGTGGAGCCGCACTGGTCCAGCAGAGACCAACAGTTCACAGAGATCACAGGCTGTAGCACTGGGCAGTGAAGCATTTAAGGCACAGAAGGAGGATTTTTCAGGTGAGGGAAACGTGGCAATTACAGCCTGAGGCAAAAGGGGTTTAAAACCATCTGAGAGGTAGGTAAAAAAAGCTCAGACCTGTAGTGAGCCTTCATTTACCTTTTGATTGTAGCCATAAAAACCTTGTATCAGTGCAGCAAATGGTACGTACATAGAAGATGGAAGCACCAGCTGAGTTAGACAGCACCTGGCCAGAAGGAAAAGGCAGCACAACCTCAAAAAGGTCTTTCAAGTGGAAGGATTCAAGCATAGTGTTACATCCAGTAACTTCAGAACCAAAGTCAATTCATTTCTTTTACAGTGCCAGGCATCACAGCGAAGCAAGGGACACGACAAGTTCTTTTCTATCACAAGGACTAACTGGTGAGACATGACAAAAATGAGCTATGAAGTTTCCTATGTGGAAAAGAATCTTAATTTGCAGAGGATCAGACAATAGGGAGTAGTTTAAAAAGGCAGCTATCAAGGAAGAAAGCTATCAAGTGAAGGAAGCTCACAAGAAGTGAGCTACAGAATTACAAGACAGGCATAGGCAAAGTTGAGGGGAAGGGCTCGTTTTGGAGGTATTGACTATCATCCCTGTATGACTACAACAGAAATACTGTTTCCAGGAACCCTAGGAAAGTAAAGAGCATGAAGAAATCAGAGGCTTAAGAAGCCCAGGTTCGCCCTTTCTTCGCTATGTTCTGCCACATTCTTCCTCTTGACTTGCCTCCTGTCACAGCGGCCGCCCCGAGGCCTCGCGCACAGTCACTGTAAACACGACTGCAGGTAGAGGGGCAGGCACGGCTCCTTGTTCATGGCACTGCCCAGAGACAGTGCTGAGGTAGGTTTGAGAGGTACTCCAAGGCTGCCTTCTACAGAAGATGTAGGACTGGCACTGTTGACGGAAGAGTAGCCTGAGCTCCCTTCCAGCTTAGAATTCCTTGGGGTGAGATACGCTGAAAGGCTGCGAGTGTCATGGGGCAGCTTGGGCTCCCCCCGCAGTGCCACCTGCCCAGCCCACTCCACAGCTCCGTTGTCTTCATCACTGGAGTCCTGACAGCAGTGGTCTGCAGGATCCATATAGATCACCGTCACATCCAAGATCCCACTGGGACTGGTTACTGTGAAATAGTAAAAGGAAAAGGTCAGTCTTGATCCAGGCAACACCAAGCACAGGCGTTCAGCACAGAATCATGCAGGAAAAAAACAAGCAAGGGCATAAACCTTCTACTTACACATGGAGGGGAGGGCAGAGCACTAAGCTCCCTCTCATTTAAAACAGCTACTACCTCCCCCCCCCCGACTGTTCAGATAGGTACTAAGAGCTGTTCAGAAAGTGAAGAGCCAGTCCCAGAGTCAGCAAAACAAACAGATAATGCAGCGTTTCTAACACTGTGGGCCATCCCTCACGTTGGGTCCACTCTCTGATACCTGAAAACAGTCACACTTTGAAACGCTGAGCAGCTGCAAACCTTCATGTTCTGAAGCAATACAGAGAAAGAGAACAGACTCTACAATAGTTTAACAATTATAACCACTGGGGAAGGGGAAGAGTTTTTCCAACTGCTCTTCAGCTGAAAGTTCAGGCTTCTGTTGCCTGAGAAACAGTTTTAAGCAAAGATGAATAGAGTTTTAATTCCCTTATCTGGTTTTCATAAGGAGAATAAGACTCACCATCTCCTTCTCTCTCGCCTTCACTTTCCTGATCACCTTCATAACCAGAGCAGGACTCTAAACTCCAGTCTAGGAAGTTATCTAGAAGACTTTCTTCCTGGTTGGATAGCTCTGCTGTGGGTGTAGTCACAAAGCTGCCTCTGTCATCCTGAATGCTGTCTTCCCTCCTCCTGTAGAAAGAAAATCCAGAAGTCATGCATTAAAAGCCAAGTCTTCTTATAAAAAAAAATCTGATCATATTTAAGAATGGAACCTCAGGATACCAAGGAGGAGGAAAGGCTCATGCTAATCCTCCGAGACATTCACAGCAAGGAGTTATACTGGCCTTTTAGTTCTCTTTCCAGAGGGAGAGCTAAGGAAAGTCTGAATTTCCACCATGTTCGTGTGCAAGGGACTGGGCTCTGGGTCCTCCTGTTTCACACCCAACAATGAACACAGCTGGCTGTAACTCATCATCTAAAAACCAAAAAGTCAAGAAGGATTAGACCATGCAATTCCCTCTGCCAAGAGACTCTCCCCATTTTCTAGGAGAAAACTGTCCCAGTGAGTTCTTCCCACATGTACTCAACCCGAGCAATTACACTCCCTGCAGATCAAATTTAAAGTCACCACATTATTTAGATACCCTGTTCTCCAAAAGTCTAATGTTAGAACCCACCCCATTTTACTTGAAGTTTACTACATCCTGCTATGTGGCAGCTTTGCCATGGGTGTCAAACATCAGCAAATGGAGACAAAGCTCACCCACCTTTTCTTTGCCTATTTCTTCATAACGCTCGTCTTCAAATCGTTGTTTCACTGCAGTTAATGACACCTGCCTATAATCCTTTGGGACATCGTCATGGAAACTGGAAAGAGATATTAAAGCCCAAATCTTAGAATGGATTATATGAAATGGTGATAACAAGCCCTGCCAATTTCAGTAACTTTCCCCCTGTCCATCTCAGCTCTGTGTGAAGGAAGTCAGTGTGTGTTTCAGCAGAGCAGCCATGCAGCCAGCCAGGACACTTGGTTTCTAGGCACATGAGCATCTAATGCCTTTTCATTCACTTCATTGAGGTAAGCAAGATACTTGCTTTGTACTCTTCAAAGAAGTGAGCTACTTTGGCTACTGGAACTTCTTTTGAAGCTCACCAATAAGCCAGCTGCAATCTTCTGAAAATAGTGATGTCTGGCAAGCTGAAACTGGTCAGCCTTGAGGAGCATCACTTTTTCAGTAACCAAGGGCCACTCCCCGTTGGGAGAAATAGAACAGCTGTCCCTGAACTGGTCCCTGGGCGCCAGTGTCTTGCGGTGGTGGGAGCAAAGCAGCTTCCCAAAGACACCTTCTACACTGGGAAGGCCTGACTGTATAGATGTAGCTTGTCTGCAAGAGCTGGAACCCAAGTACTCGTGCCCTCCCTCCCAGAAGAGTTCCAAAACTATTACCACTTTTGGTGGAGGCTTAGTACACAGGGCAACAGGTCTTCAAGAGAGAAGCCAGTACACTCAGACAGCTGGCTGGTCCAGGGGTGTGCTGGAGAAGAGAACACATTACCATTTCATGAAGGTTCTTATGGGATCAGACAGGTTTATTTGTTTTTAATGGGATAAAAATAATGATCTTTACAAGCTCATGCATGTACGCAGTTTGTTCAAGTTCACGGTTAGCTTCAAGGATAGGTTTGATGCCTAACTGAAGTTATACTTAAGTACAGAAATCTTCAGTCTCGTTTAAACACAAAGCTTGCAGTCTGATGCTAATACTTCTGTTCATCACAGCTATTAAAGGGTAAAATAGACTGAACTCTGCATTCCAGAGTCCCTCTCTTCTCCCCCCCAAGTCCCCCAGCCAAGTGACAGGGACATCTTGCCTAAAGACCAAGTAACACCAAAAAGACCCCAAACACTCCCTAAAAAACCCAAGGCAGACCGACATACCACGCTGCAGCTCTGCTTAAAGTAAGGTTCCTTACCTTGCCTGTGCAGTATCTTGGCAAGCAGCAGTGCTGCAGCAGCCAGCCGAGCTGGGGAGTACACACAAAGGCTCGTGTTTAAGAGTGACAGTTCACAAATGAAGCTGTAAAGGTGAAGAGTTCTTCTCTCCAGCGAGACCACATTTGACAATACTTCTTTGTAGTCCACGATGGTAGGTATCTAGTGCAGGAGGGAGAGCAGAGGATGGAAATGCACGATGAGCACCAAGCATTTAGAACAGTGTTTCAGGAGAAAAAACATTAGGTTCTGTTTGTTTTTTGAACTACTACACCGACACTGAAACATGCTCCAGTGAAAGGATAAATGGTCTCTTCAAACTTAAGTTTTAATCTCCACAGAAAGGTTTTGTGATCCCCACAGAAGGGTTTTGTATCTGCATGCTCTGAAACATGCACGGTCTCCACAGCTGACCGAGAACAACCACACAAAACTCCAACATCTTAGATAAGAAGTGCCAATTACAAGAGCCTGACTTCAGTAGCAGCCCAAGGGGTGATATTCCACCCACGTTCCAAACTCACCCTTATCTTTCCTTCTAGGGCAGAAATTATCTCACCCATCATTCTGACCAAGTCTTCATATTTGTATGTGTTGTCTGTTAGCCACACAGCTTCCCGTATCGTCAAGATCTCTTTGCTGATGAAACTGCAGTATTAAATAATATTCAGTTAGCCCCAGAAGAAAGTGAATTTGTGCACCTGTGCACTAATGTTTTTGTGGCAGATAAATGACCCAAAGAGTTGAACAACTTTATAGATCACTGGTTAAACAACTTTATATGGTACTTTCCCAGGTACAAACCAGGAAAGAAAGAACAGCAGCTCTTCATTTATTTCACCTTTACCCTGAAACCACCTACTAGAATGTTCCCATTTCCTCATTTATGAAAACCCTCCCAGGTTAAGATGCAGAATATTAAGGAAACTAACACAGAATAATTTTCCACCACACCATGAGGTTCATCTGAGCATAACAGACTAAACTTGGTAACACCACTGCTGCAGTTGTCCTGTTCAGGGTTGCTCATGCTAATCCAGTGGGAAAGATTTCAGCTGCTGATGGAATTCATTCAGATCAAGCCACCACTATGGAGTTTTTTCCATATTAAAAACATGTCCAAGGGATTACATTTTTTGTCTCATTTGCAGAGATTGTGTTTGTATGTGAACACAGTTCAAACAACAGTCATTGTAGAGGGAAGTCAAAGATTCTTTCCAGTATTATTACGGGGGGAGGGGGCAGCTTGAGCTGCAGAAATGGATTTGAATGGTCACAATAGCCACCTCTGTTCACCAGTCAGAACCCTACCGTGTGCAAATGACCATGCAGGCTATTCCCAAAAGCTGGAGTCGAGCCCGAGGTACAGGTCTCAGCTTCAAATAGCGATCCACACATCCCACTGTCATGTGAAGGCATAGGCTAGAAAAGTCTTTCATGGTCGCCACTTCTACCAGCCAGTCAATCAGGATGTACCTAGACAGGAGAAAGAGACATAATCTGCACATTAGAAGCCATCCAAGCCCGTGCTGAACACCCTCCCCGTGCCTAGTTACCAAGTCCCTGCTCCACTCAAAAGCTCCAAGCCAAGAAATTTCACCAGAAGAACTTTCAGAGAAGTGACACGTTGCACTGGGACAAGGATTTGCAACCAGAGGTCTGTTACCCTCCAAAGGGTCAGTGGTCATCTTGAAATGGAATTAGAAACTATCCTATAATAGGCCCTACCCTTTCCTTGTGCAAGTGCCTATCCATTAGGAGGCTAAAGGCCTCCTAAGATAACTAGAGTAATGATAGCTCCAACAAGCCAAACAGTGTCTCACCCAAATGGTGTCTCCAGTTCTTGAAGAACTTCTTAGTCTCAACAAATGCAAGAACTTAAAGTCCAGAAAAAAAAATCTCACACACCTCATTTCAGTTCTTCATCGGGGCTTGAATAAGGGCTCTAACACTTCCTCTTTGCCAAGTGTCACATGTTTCCCTGGTTGTACATAATGCATCACAGAAGAGCAAAGCAAAAGATTCCATAGCATCACTCTGGTTGGAAAAGCCCTTCAAGATCATCAAGTCTCACCATCAACCCAGGACTGCCAAGTCCACCACTAAACCACATCCCCAAGGGCCACATCCAAATGTTTTTTGAACACCTCCAGGGACAGTGACTCCACTATTTCCCTGGGCAGCCCATTCCAGTGCCTGACAGAAAGATTCCATCTTCCAAAAGACCTCATTCTAGATTTGTTTCCAGCTAATAATGCAGAGGGAAATAGGCAATGGCTTCTGCTGTGTGGCCTGACTCCGAGATCTGAGTTTTTACCTCATTGTTTCATTCATTCCTTTCTGCACAGTGAAGATGCTTTGCTTGCTGATAGGAAGGGAGGCTTGAAATATTTGAGACACCATTTCACTGGAAGATTTTGCTTCTAATCCTAGTTGGTTTCCATTCCCACAGGCTTTGGCTAAAGCTATCTGCAGTAGAGAGAACACACAAGAAAGTTTGGGATTTTTTACCAAATGCACACTAAGGCAGCATGGGATGATTCTGTAATTTTCTTGCTGAAAACAGAGAGTGAACATGACAAACTACTTGTATCAGTAGTTCTTTGGCTTAAATGTTGAATGCACACATTACTTGGGAGTAGGCTTTTAATTTTATGTTCATTGAAAGATGCACCTTTACTCAGATTGTACCACAGATGTGCGTGTTTTCCAGAAGAGGGGGACCTGCAGAGTAAATACACACATGCACATGTAGATACTATTCAGCAATTCTGACCCTGCTTCTAAAGGGAGGCATCTAAACCTACAATGGCAGCATAGAAAAGACCAAATAAAGACCATTTTCCTGGAAAAAGTCAGTCTTACCTGTGCTTCCCAGCAGCCCTTTGCTGCGTAGTCCCGTAGCTTCCTGAGACTTTGGAGGTATCTGCCAGGATCTGACATCTACAGAGAGGAACGTAAGCAGATTTCAAGAACAGTTACCTTTACACAACACACAGAAGGATTGTAGTATTAATATCCACAGAAAAAACACTGCCTGTGGGTACATCTATTATTTCAGCAACCAGCCTGTTTCTCACCAGAACAACAATGTTGTTTTTAAGAAACTTCCTTCAGTTTTGCCCAAGGTCTCACAGGAAATGAGACAGGTCACTCATATGAGCTTTGGCAGATTTATTAATGACAATGCAGGCTGCCTCCCCCCTCCTGCTCCCACGTGAGCCACATGATCACTAGGCAGCACTGCCTATGCCTTTGGCAGAGTCAGTATAAGGGAACTTCTTCTTGCACCTTATAACTGCTGATAGACTCACTTTAAATACCAGGGCAGACACCAAAGCTCATTTGAGAGAGTTCAGTGCTTTCCTCGTTTATGAAGGGAAGCTCTGAGAACAGCCATTTCTTTCTCAATGCACACAGCAGAGGTCCAGAAGTTACATTGAAAAAGTTTTGAGACAAAAAATACTACTTACAGCAGCCTTTCTGTTACTTTCCCAAAGGAGGTAGGAGCTGTTTAAACAACCCTGCTTTGAAGACTCTTCAAACATTTCAAGGGATTCTCTTCTTCTTTCTTCATCCTAAGAACAAAAGGCATGACAGTATTTATGCTGTCCAGCTAACTGGGCACCAGACCTCAAACCTTCAGGAGCTACAGAACCGCTCTGTACCAAAAGCTACGGAGCAGAATCAACCAGTCACAAGTCCCCTCAGACTATGAGGGGAGGCTCTCACATCCACTCAGTGCTGCCATTTGGAGATCATAGAATCATAATGGTTGGAAGGGACCTCCAGGGTCATCAAGTCCAACCTTTATCCCATCACATTCCTCACCATTAGACCATCAGACCATGGCCTCAAGTGCCTCAGCAACCCGTTTTTTGAACACCCCCAGGGACGGGGACTCCACCACCTCCCCGGGCAGCCCATTCCAGTGCCCAACCACCCTCTCAGGAAAGAACTTCTTCCTAATCTCCAACCTAAACTTCCCCTGATGGAACTTCAGGCCATTTCCTCTCGTCCTGTCATCAGCAATTGGGGAGAAGAGACCAACCCCAGCCTCACTACAACCTCCCTTTAGGTAGCTGGAGAGGGCAATGAGGTCTCCTCTCAGTCTCCTCTTCTCCAGGCTCAATAACCCCAGTTCCCTCAGGTCTCCATAAGGTTTGTTTTCCAGACCTCTCACCAGCCTCGTTGCCCTTCTCTGGACTCGCTCCAGCACCTCAATGCCCTTCCCAAAGGACAGGCTCAGGAAGCAGTTGATCCAGGCTCAGGAAGCAGTTAGTGGTTTTCCTCAGATAGGCAAAAGCTTGCTTGCTTGCCACTGAAGGACTTTTTTTTTCTTTCCTTTCTTTTTTGATATGACTGGAAGGCTTCCTTTGAGACCTGACCACACTGCCAGCCTGTGACCAAGCCAAAGTTAATTTCACTGTTTGTAAAATTCAATAAACTGAGTTGATAACGTTCCTTTAAACAACCAGCAATTAAACTCATGAGTAGAAACTCCTAGGACATTTGAGGAATATAAGAGCATTTGCTTGATTTATTTCTTTTTTAATCAAGGTAAACAGCTTTAGCATCACCAAAAATAGCACCCAAACACATCAAATCAGAAACACTTTGCTCACCTCAAAGAGACTCAAGACCTTAGCCAAGCAGTAGAGGATGGATCCTTTTTGAGCCTGAAGAAAGCATTAAGATGAAGCATTGTTACAGATAAAGAATGACAGCAATTTTTGCTAGTAATTCCAGACTACAATTTTGCTTGCCTTTCAATCATTCCTCCCCCGTGCTTCTCAATGTTTTCTTATCTTTGAGACAGTGCTGAATCTCTCGGAAGAGACAGTACAGGCCTGCAGCACTTGCAATATACCAAGTGTAGTTTGGCAATAAATCAAAATGATTCATCTACAGTCATTTAAGCAACAAGAGCATAGAAGCTCCTTGCAGAAACAAACATATTTTTCCCAAAAGAACCAGATGCAGCTACTAGCCTACGTTAAAGTCAAGGGCAGAAAGAAACCTTACTTTCTCCAACTGGCACTCTGCTTTGAGACTCTCATAGACCACAGCTTTACAACAGCTTCCACTCAAGGACCAGGGAGGACGGATGAAAAGCCAGATGAACGGGGCTGCGCACACATTCAAACGCTCCGCCAGGCTGAAGAAATGTGATGCCTTCAATCCATTCACTTCTGCACGGCCCTCATCAGAGATGGACACTGAACACAAAAAAAAGAAGCCAGAAATAGTTTAAGAGTTTATTCATGATATGTGCCTGGCATTTAGTCAGGCCAAGACAGACAGTAGGACACAATCAAGAAAAGACTGAACAGTCTGGGTACAAAAGCACCAGTGTTTGAGATGCAGGGAAAATAGCTTTGTAGGTAGCCAGTAAAATTGTCAACTTTCTGATGAGGCAATTACAGAATCACAGAATCATAGGGGTTGGAAGGGACCTCGAAAGCTCATCCAGTCCAACCCCCCTGCCAGAGCAGGGTCACCTAGAGTCCATCACACAGGAACGCATCCAGGCGGGGTTTGAATGTCTCCAGCCAAGGAGACTCCACAGCCTCTCTGGGCAGCCTGTTCCAGTGCTCTGGCACTCTCACAGGAAAGAAGTTCTTCCTGATATTCACATGGAACCTCCTGTGCTCCAGTTTGCATCCATTGCCCCTTGTCCTATCATTGGTCAATTAACCTGATCTCTATCTACAAATAAGCCTTTAGCTCATCTGCATTTCCTTCTGTCGTGACAACTTCCCCAAAAACCCAAGTACAAGTCTGCACACTTACAGCCTTCATTGTACAGGTATGCTATCCCCAGCTTCACAGCAGCTTCAAAGTTACCCCTTTCAGCAGCCCTGAATGGGAAACAGAGAAGGTTGAAATCAGTAGGTGCTTCCATGCCCATATCCTCAAACAAGTCCCTTCAGTGGAGGCCAGGCTGTGAGTCTGGTGATCACCAACCCTATGTGCTTCCACTACAGAAGGTAAACCTAAGTCGTGCTGTGGCTTTTCTTGCCACAACCCTTTTGTATGCCAACATCCAGGATAATTTGACAATTCACAGCAACTGTTTCCCATTCCTGTGCAACATCCGCAGCGCCAGAACATGTTAACATGTTTTTCTACTTGTACCCTCAAGGTTATGCACCAAGTGATCCTCCCTTCCAAACCAACGTGCATGTAAGAGTCTTCTTCAGAGAGAACATAATACGTGCATCAGAGGCAACAGTCAGATGCAAAACAATTAGCATGACATTTAAACTGACCAATCACCTTCAATCAGAGAGATAAAAAGATGCTCTCCTTCCTCCCTAAGCTGATTTATCCCTTCAAAGTTCACTTGTTTTAATGCTGAAATTTACCTATTTTTAAACGTACTGGTTTACACAAGAAATGACCAGACCAACTCAGACTTGGAAATAGAGTTATGCTCTTGATCCTGTGGTCTCACCTGCACATTCATACGGGCACACCACTAACAGATTTTAGTTAATGAGTTGTGTTGTAGTGTAGAACACTGATGCCCTTAATGAGAAACCATACACCACGGGCCCTGCTGAGGTTAAAGAGACAGCAGTTACAAGCTGCAGCTTAGACACAAAATCAGCAAATTTTCAGCAGCCTAAGCAAAGGCTTGTACAAAAAGGGAGTCAGACCCCTCACTAACAGCAAAGAGTGATTAGAGTTGTGTATCTACCTTCAAACATCCTCCTCTATGGCGTCAAACAGATCTGATTCTTACAGCTTACCTTTCAAACATCTTCAGGTTGTTTGGAGAAGGCCATATTTCTTGGAAATTTGCACATGCCCAAACACTAGCATGATTATCCACTAGGTATTTAAGGTGTGAGTGTACCTGCAAGGGGGGAGCATGAAATTATAATAATTACTAAAATGAAGGGACCGACAGAAAAACAGTTCTTTGTAATCTAATTGTAGATAGGTAATTAATTAATCACAAGTTAATCACAACTCTCCTCCTGCCTAACCAGCAGCAAGGCAAGAGATGCCAAACCAAATTGGTTTGTTCAGTGATGTGGCAGGACAATTCCCACCACAATTTACATGGAGCACAGGAATTCTGCTCTTAATCTGCTTAAGTACCAAGAAATGCAACTGGTACCAGGATAGCAAAAATCTAACTACTGCACATGTTCTTTGGCTTCCTTCAGGTTTCCTCCGAGATGAGAGGCCAGCCTTCGAGGCAGGGAGAAGCCACCACAAGACAGAGAGGAAGCAGCACTCACAGCTCGGACCGAGAGGATGTCCTCTGCAGGGAGGCCTTTCAGAACATGGAACAGAACATCCTCAGGCAGGCTTAACAACGTCAGGACTCGGGGCCTCTTTCTTATCCTTCGCTTTGAAGGGAAGGAAAAACACCTGGAACATCTACAGTGGATCACTGGAAAACAAAAAGACAGGACACCTGGGTTAGTGATGGAACAGTGCAAGGAAAAAAGGCTCTACAGGGCGTACACAAACACGTGTTTACTTGAGTACCTGTTCACTGCAGCATCAGGCACTTCTTCAAACATATTAATCAGAGAGCTTTAGCAAGTGTCACACAATGCTGTAAGGCTTAGCCACGAAGTAGTGACTTGTTCAATTTAGTCAGTTAAGCCAAGAAGCTCAGAAGGGATGGCTCATGCTCAAGTTCTCTTCATCAAGGAGAACCCCTCCGTGCCCTAACCCCACCACCTGACTGTGTTTAGTTAAACTGTCACTACTACAGCTTCATTTACCTCCCCCGTGCCCCAGCTCTTCCTTCTCAATTCACAGCAGTCCTTGAAATGTGGCCAGAGAGACGAGGAAGTTAAGACCCACCAAACCAGCTCAAGCCAAAAGCCAGTGGCTGCCACGGAGACCCCTCAGCACCAGGAAGCCCCTTTTGAACTTTCAGCATACATAGACTAAGGCATCACCAACATCTTCTGCTCCTTGTTAAGACAAGCTTTACCCTCACTGCATTCGCCAAGGAAAATGATCCAACAGCCCAAGCAAAACCCAGGAGAGTACATGAGTACTGCCACAGCAGCCTGGCTGATGGATGGCAGGGGTTCAAACCAGTGAGAGGGGCCAGGAGGAGAAAAAGCACATTGCCCACCATTCCCAGCTCACAAGTGGCCGCGAGGGATCACCCGCCCAGAGCGGTGCTTGGGTGGGAGGACCTGAACCAGTCCGGTTCATGCTGTGCCTTCCAGAGCCCTGCAAAGCAGTGGTGGAGATGCCAACACTGCCCATGTCCAGGCCAGCCCCTTTCAGCTCTGGGGAGCAAGCACCAGAGGCCCATTTCTCGGCCAGGAAAAGGCTGAACATTTTCTCGGCAGACACGAGGGCTCAAAAAATAAATTCTGAAGTGAAAGAAGCTCCAGTCCCACAGATTAAAGGACCACGTAAGGGCCTTTGTCTCCATTACAGAGGATTCCTTGGTTGTACTCTTCAAATCTGGTTGAAGTCTTACACAAAAGGATCACACTGAGGAAATTTATTTACTGCCTTTTTTCTAAAAGAGTTTAATAACAACACAGACTTCACAAGAGAGCTCAACACTGCACTGTGCTGGCATCACTTACCCTGTTTTCACTAATCCATTATTAGTTTGAGTATTTTTTTGACATCAATGAAAACAGTAGAGTCAAAGTAGTGGTAAAATACACATGCCAAATCACCTTGTATTATCTATAAAGTAAACCAAGCCAGAGCTGCGTCATCTCACCAGATTATAGGGTCAAAGGCATGAATGAGCTGAGAGGATGATGCAGATCTTGAGCTCTTTTTTACAATGAAAGTAGAAGGTGGCTGAAAAGTCGGGGTGAGGACAGAGGATTTGAATCAGGCAAGTATTTTTCTCCATTAATATTTTTCCCCTTTGGCCTGCTCTTCTACTTCAGGTGTTTAACATCTGGTTACAACCCAAAGTCTTGTCAACTGGAGATACTAATCTCCAGTTCTTCACACTGAACTCCAGCGAGATACTGGAGAAGCAACATGTTGTGTTTCTCTGTGGGAGGATCAGAGCAACAGCTCCTTCCAGCTGGAAGGCCACGTATGGACCGGCCAGCTCTGCCTTCATCTCCCTCCGAGTGTGCCAGCCCAGAACCAGGGAGCACCCCAGCTCACAGCCTGCACAGCCCCTGCCAAGTTCAGCCAATTCATTGTAAGTTGCTGCATCAGACTCAATTATTCAATACAGGTTTTCCAGTTTGCAGAGGCAAGGGTATCCGGGTTTTCAGCAGGATCCTTGAGAGGACCCTGCAGATTCCTAAGGGTCCGTGAGCTATGGCTACCACTGTGCTAACCTGGGTTTCTCTGCTCACGCATCCTATTAACGTCCTCAGTGCTTCAGGTTCCATGGAATGACTCACCAGCCTGATACAGAACTGCACCCAGTGTCTCACCAGTAGCAAGCACCTACCTGTTACCTTTGATTAAAAATATCAAATCAATATGATGTGTGCAGGGCAGAATGCTGCCATCCCTATAGAATGATTGAGATTGGAAGAGACCTTCAAGCTCATCCAGCCCAACCTCCCCCTCCATCCCCACTCACCCACAGCACCCAGTGCCACAGCCAGACGACTCTTGAACACCTCCAGGGATGGTGACTCCCCCACCTCCCTGGGCAGCCCATTCCCACCCCCAATCCCCCTCCCAGGGAAGGAATTGTCCCTGATGTCCAACCTGAATCTCCCCTGCTGCAATTTCAGGCCGTTCCCTCTCGTCCTGTCACTGTGGGCACGGCAGAAGAGACCGACCCCCCCCTCACCCCAACCTCCTCTCAGGGAGCTGGAGAGAGCCATGAGGTCTCCCCTGAGCCTTCTCGTCCTTGTCCCCTTCTCCGGGGAGGATTTCAGGGGATTTCAAACAGCAGCTCAGGAGCCGGGGGCTGGGGCAGCCCGGGGAGGAGAGAATCCCGCTGCAGCAGCCGGGATGGTGGCACAGGGAGAACTTCGGGGTGGTGTTCCACAGAATCGGGGTGGCCGAGGCTGGAGGAGACTCCAGGAGCTGCCCCAGCCCCAGCCCCAGCGCCCTGCCCGAGGCCGCTCCGCAGCCCGGGCCCCGCTCAGCCCCCTCAGCCC
>VZRW01012366.1:32587-48114 GCA_013398125.1 Aegotheles bennettii
CCAGCTCCATTGCCCTTCTTTCCACCTAATTCAGATCCCTTGAGTACCCGGGGCCTCCGTGCTGGAGCAGGAGCAGCAGGGAGGATGTGCTTAGGGAGGAAGGAGCCCCTGGAGCAGGAGCAGGGCTGCCCAAGCAGGGACCATTCCTGATGTCTGGAGCTGTGGTGTCACCCTGTACCTCCGTGGCTCAGAGCCCTGCTCCTACCCCTCCGTGGCCTTGCACGAGGGGGATTTAGGAAGACAATTAGGAGTCAAAGTTCAAACCTGAGTCAAGGACTCCCAGGAAAGCCCTGATCCTCAGCAGGCAGAGAGTGATAAAGAGTTGCACTGAAATGCTGGCAGACAGACCAAGCGACAAAGGGGAAATCAGTTAGTGCTGTAACTCACCTAAAGCCTTTTTTTACCCTTTTAAAAAAGAGCAGCAAGGTGAGGAGCTATCATTTGGTGGGACATAACATGACCATGTCATGATTCGTGGTGGCTGGAAACTTTCCCAGCGTTGTGTACCTTGAACAAACATTGTCAGTCCTAGTGCAGTTGGAGTTTCTTCCTGGTAGCTTGTGTGTGAGTTTTATCTAAGGACAACCCTGGATTTCACAAGCATTTTTCATCAGTAAGCATGACCTTCTGGGTGCTTCTCTGCAGGTACAACCCCCTTGCAAGTGGGTAGCTTTGAAATCTCACCAGTGATCTTATCTGATGGCTGGGGAGGCTGAGCTTGGGCTCCAGACGGCTCCTCCAAGCTCACACTACACCAGTGGCCACGCTGGGACTGGCAGCCTTGCACATTGCCCTGTGGTCCTGTGCAGTGACCATGGGGGCCGAGCTTCTGTGGACAGGCTTTCTGCCACACAGTTCCCCCCCTGCCTCCATCCATGAAACTGTGTAATATTCCTGGGGAGCACAGAAGCTGCTGATGTGGAAAAGCAGCACCAGGAGCACGGGCAATATTTATCTTCTTTTAATTGAGAAGTGGTTTGAGTTAAAAAGTTAATCATGCTGTCGGCTTTTGTTTCTTATTTCTTCAGCCCCTCACAGCTGTTTCTGTCAACTAAAAATAAGTTGAACCAGCAAACAAAACATGAATAATCAGCTCTGCACGGAGAGTGAAAATAGCAGCAGAAGATGTTCCTTGAGTCAGGGGTGACCCGGGGTGCAGAGTCCCCTCAGGTAGATCCCATCCTTTGCAGACATTGCAGCAGCAGCAGAAGGCAGGGCATGGGGAGGGTTTGATCCAAGGGATGGATGAGAACCAATACACGGGGAGGTGGGAGTTGGGATTTTCAGAGGAAGCAGATGATTTTATCACGGGCAGACAGGGCTGACCGGTGTGTGATGGGATTCACATTGCTGAAACACGGCCTTTTGGCAAGATCTTGGAAAGCCTGTGGTGTGTGCAGCCCCTGCCCAGAGCCCGCAGACGGGAGGGGAGTGGGACCTGTGCCCTCTCCAATGGGCAGATGGACACTAGGTTGGATACAACATCCTTCACACTTCTTCATCTCCTCAGAAAGGTGTCACACAGTTCAGAGTCGGTCCCTACAGAGTCAAAGGATGATTAACAACTGTTTTAATCACTGTTGCCAGCTCCTGAGCTGGGTTTCCCTTGTTTACCATTCCTCTTTCTCCACTGAAGAGCAGGTGGAGGGTCATGTTTCTCCTAAATCAGGATGCATCTTTGCTCCATCCACATCTGTTGGCTCTACAGATGAGGATGAATACAACAAAAGTCTTTTGTTCGCCTTGAGTACTGGGATTTAAACAGAACTCAACCAAGGTGCAATGCTTACTGCCAAACCTGTGATTCTTCTGGGGGCAAGAGATGTTGCTCCACCAGCTCAAGTTTCTGTCAAGGTATTGATCCCTCTGATGCAGAGATTCAAGGGCCTGAGGCCATGGCATCTAAGCAATGCGTCCACAGCCAACAGCAGTGTTCCCCTGGCAAAAGAGAAAAATTATTGAAAATAAACCTTTTAATCAGGGAAATATCAGCCTGCAATTTTTCAAGTCTGTTTGAGAGAGAAAGAGGATTAATTGCTACACAGATTGTTGCTCACTGGTCTGCTGTTTCTCAGCAACTTCAGCCTTTCAAGCCTTTTCAGATGTGCATTTGTGAAAGTCTTTTTAGAGCTAGTCTATTTTTGCACCCTAATTTGAACATGGGTTGTGATCCAATTCAAATGTGCAGATGTTAAAGGAAGAGCAAAGATGAAGGATTTCAGCCGAATAAGACTTAGCAGAAAGTGCTATAACAGAGATGAATGTAGCATCCCAACTAATGTCTTCAGCCAGTGAACAGGTTAATGAGCAGCTTAATTTAGACATTCAGAAGGTGTTCAGTCTGATGAACAAGTTGCAGGCAAGCACCTAAGCACTAAAGGTTGCTTTACACCCTGTAGCAAAGGTAATTTCATTTAGAGTTCCAGTAAAACGACATATGTTGCACTGCACAGTGGAGCTGTGAGGTTTGCAGAAGCTCTCTCCACCTGGACCAGCACTGTCCAAGATAGTCCCAGAATTGAAAATGAAATGACTGTGATGTTATAGGGCTACATGGAAATTAATTAGCCAAGCTGAAACCCAAGAGCAATTAGCTCAGCTGCAGCAACACCACAGATACACCGCATTCAGGATCCAGCATTTCTGCAGGGTCTGATGTGATGCCATTTCGAACATGAGGATGCCTGAGGCTCAGAAAAAAGTGTGCCAGGGGGAGTCATTTTGCTACGATTTTTACACAATCTCTGATTATTCAATCAATAAACATGATAGTTTTATATTAGAACATCTGAAGTGTGCATTCAGTCTGTCATGAAATGGTATCTTTTCCACAGTTCAAAGGGCAAGGGAAAGCAATAAAGGCTGTTTACTGGATGAAAGGCTGAAACGCTCTATGAATTTTCTGGCCAAATCATTCTCTGCTGTCATACGGATAAATTACTGAGAGGGAAGAAGAGCAGAGCCAATTCCCTCCTGAAAGAGCCAATCCTCAATTGAAAGAGCAGTACCAGTCTTTGTATGTTCTCCTCTCTCACTTTTAAAGGGGTGAAGTTACTCAACTCTTTACTACACTCTTAGCACAATATAGTAACTACTGGGCTGGAGAAGGAGGTTGCTCTCCAAGGGAGGAAAGAGTTTCTCCAAATCTGCAAGCCTAGTTGCAGATTGGGTGGAAGTGTCTGATGTCCTTAAATGACAAGGCAAATATGGCTGAAGTTTTATGTCAAGACATGTCCACGTATTCTCTAATGGCCACATCCCTATCCTGGAGGTATTTCCACATAACATTACTGAGTATCATTTGCAATCCCTGTGTTTGAAGTTCACACCAGTATTTATTAACAATGCTGTGTAGAGCAGTGTGGTAAATCAGCAATGAAGGGCAAAGGCAGAGCAGGACGTCTGGAACATCTTCATCCTTTCTTCAAGCTGTAGTTCTCTTTTAATAAGGACCACGCTTGGGAAACATCCCAAAAGAGTGAAGCAACTTCCCTTGCTAATCAGGACTTGAAACTACCACGAGGTGGCATCAAACCCATATGGTGGGGCATCAAACCTTCAGCGGTTGGGTTTTTTCCCCCAATTCTGAGGACATCTCAGTGCAGAAGTCCTAAATTAAGGAGTGCACTGAAATTTTAGAAGCAGAAGCTCTGAATTTTACGGATCACCTTCATGCTTAGTACTGCTCTGAGTAGTTTCACTGCCTTCCATGAGTAGTACTACTATGCAGTAGTAAATGGACATGAATCAGGCTATCTGGGTTGAACTAGGTTCATGCAGTGCTTTCCAAAATCCAGGTCTAACCCCACCAGGCAGACGAAGAGTGAACATGGCTTTTAGCAACAAGTGACTTGGCAAAAGAGGCTTGTGAGGCTCCTGAAAAGATGGTTGTGGTTCCTGCTGGCACTGCCTCAGCTGACAGACGAGTGCCCGCGTGCTGGCTCCTGTGAGGTCCTTGTTGTATGAGGACAGGCTGTGTGATGGGGCGAAGCCCACAGCCCTGTGTAGGAAGCTGTGCATGACCCAGGTGGGCTCCTGCAAGGTCTGCAGAAGCCAGTGGCCACACTGTGCAGCACAGAGCCCCTCAGTGTTATTGAGAGGGTTGGGGTGGGAAAGGCGGTGCAGGAAAGGTGGTGCAGGAAACCCACAGAAAGGAAGCACGAAGGATGATGCTCATGTCTCATGGGACCTGAACAGCTTTGTGTCCGTGGTGGTGTGGGTGAAATGAGCACACTGGCCCTGCCAAGCTAACAACACACCTCCCGTGATGGCCAGACCCAGCGCGGGCAGCCCCAGGAGAGGCCATGGAGCAGTGCCTGATCTCCAGAGGTTCCCGGGGACAGGCTCACTGCCAGCCTGTGCCTTTCCCACCCCCTGGGTGGTTGCAGGGCTTCTTTGCTTTGGAGGGCTCTCAGCAGGGCATCCTTTACTCCCACGCCACTCAAGTGGAAACTTTTCACCTGCCTGGCAGAAAACAGTAAAACCTGGCCAAACTGTTCCAAACAATAGCTGGTTCCCTTTAAACTCTTGACTTTTAAACACTTGAAGAGTATCACTTCTCAAAAAGCCACACTTATGCAGGAGGGAGGTACCTGGAGCAGAGCCAGTGAGCTGTAATTGGGGGCAAGGATTGCACAGTGCAGATAGGGCAGTGTTTTATCTGCCAGACAAGCACAGAGCCAAAGGCTCTCACCATGACCAGACTTTCTCCTCCAGAGGCTATTGCAGCTATGAGACACTCAATCTCTTTTTATTTTGAAAAGCTCCATGTTTTCAAGATCCTTTACACAGATCCTCAGCACCCTTGAGGCTGAGGTGCCAGGAAGGGGCTGTAGCTCTGGACCCGTGACACCTGGAGCCACCAGCACTACTGGGTAAGGTTCGCATCAAGCTGGCTCTTGTCTGTGTGAGCACTTCCCTCCCTACCAGTCCCTACGTGCCACTGAAGAGGTCTGGGCCTTACCACTGCAAGGGCAAGTCTTACTTCAGAGTTAAAAGCTCCTGGATACCTCCTTAGCTTCTTTTATGCTTTATTCTCCTCTAAAAACAAAGTGATCACTAGCTGGGTCTTCCTTATCTTACAAGGCTAAAACCCTTCTGTGCATGCATCCATCCCTGTAGGATTTCTCTTTTCCTCTCCCTTCCCTCCTTGGGAGACCCTCATTGTTGTCCCTTCACCACAGGAGTTAGAGCTATCCCATCTTTCTATTCCCTCCAAAGGACTTGGGAAAGCTTCCCTCTTCTCCTCGAGCGCATCAGGGTAGGACAACCCGGCTCCTACTGGGATATGATGGGGACATGGGATGAGAGGGGATGCCTGGATCCCCGAGCTCAACTCCCTCAGGTGTACAGCACCCATACACGTGGGTTTACTTGGGGAGAGGCCCCAAGCTTCTTCCCTGCACATCCCATGGCACTATGGGCCATGAACGGTCCTCAGTACTCTACTACTTCAGAAAAAGAAAAAGAAGAAGGGAAAAAACATGTACCTGACCCTCTGCCAGCCTGGTGCTTGCAGGCCAGACCACAGATCAGTGCTTCCCAGCAGCTCCGGGTCCCTGGGAAGCCCTGGCCCACCTTCCCTGTGAACTCCTGGAATAAAACCATGAATAGCTTCATTATAGCTGAAGCACGATTTGCCATGACGAGCTACACATATTTATATCTGTCGTGTACTTTGCTGCTCCACACAAGTGAATGAAGAAACCACATGGCTCCAGCTGGGCGCCAGATTGCTGTGTGTACAGCTCCTCAAGCTATACGTGCTGCTGATCTACTTATAGCCAGGCACTAATCCATCGCAGGAGGTGGCGAGCACCCTGAGTTTCAGAACGTGTGAAGGAATCCTGCCCTAATTCCATGTGGTTCCTCACTGATTACACAGTCTCCACCACTTAATGCTGGGGGTAGGGTTGTTTTTATTTCCTGTGAAGAACAGAGTGTTTGGCAAAACAGGAGGATGAGAATGACAACTGTGTACACATTTCACATATTTCTGGTATTATTTCTCCTCCAGAGAAGAACAGAGCTGTTATTAATAATCACCTCGCCAAGTTTCTGAATTGATGTTTTGAAATGAGCTGGGTGCATAATTTAGGAACCACAGGCAAAGCAGAAAATGTGCTTTCAATTGAATTTGAAAGGGGTGGAGTGTTGATGATGCGGAGATAGATGACGGCAATTCTGGAGGGCCAGGGCTGTAGTGAGGAAAGCTGCAAACCAGACATTCTCCAGGCTTTGAGAGACATCACAAGGGCTTGAGGAGTGAAAGGAGGTACAGGCGGGGGACACGCACTGCGAGTGAGGTCCTCAGCCTGGGACTGGAAAGGCATCAACCAGAGCTGAGCATCACGAGACTGTGCCCCCCTGCACAAGCCAGACAACGGGTGCTGGAGCCCGGGAGGTCTCAGGTGGCCACAGGGCTGGAGGCTGTGATAGCAGGGGGAGGAGAGGAGCCATCCCCAGCAGGACAGGGGCTGGAACAGAGCTGAGACACCGGCACAGGCACGCACATGGTCTGACATTCACTCCCCTCTCTGAGGAGCACTAACCTGTGCCCGGGCAGTGTTATCCCTCACCCTGCCAGATACACGGGGAAGACACAGATACAGACACTTGGCAAATCTCTTGTTACCCAGGTAGCATCAGAGTGTGTAAGGAGCTTTATGGAAGGAGTAAGCCTTGAGTAAGTGTGCATTTGGCATGTGAAAGGCACAAGGTAAATTGTAGGGCAGTAGAAGTACTTGACCACTTTGTTGACATTTCCTCTCTTGGTATCTGTGATCTCCTACAGAAACAGAGCTGCTATTGGAAGCAGAGGAAGGGATGAAGTGTTTATCTGTTATAACCACAGACTCCCCAGACTATGACTTGGTGCTGTGATGTCAGTGTGAGCCTCTCTCCACTCACCTGGAACCAGGGCTCCGAAAGAGAAATTGTGTGGGATTACTGCTTGATCTCTGTAACCCCATCAAAATCAAATCTTCTTGCAACAAACAGAATCCTTGCCCATGGCTAATGGTGCAGCTACCAGAGGTTTCTCTTCTTGACAGCACTCCAGCGCAGGTCTGCTCAGTCAACGGGACTAGCATTTGTCTGGTTGCAGCAAACCATCTCTGCCAGGCTCAATCCCACCAGTGCAAACACTCCTGGTGTGCCTCCTGGCTACCAACAGGCATCGCTCATCAGAGGACAGGCAACGGACAGGTGACAGAAACACCCTTTCCAGGTGTATACTGCAGCCAGCTGCTGTCACAGAAAGCCTTCCTTATAGAGCAACCATTTAGCAAACACCAAAACCCACACCTTTAGAAATGTGTCATTCACAGCTCAACAGCCCCCAGCCCTGGGGACCCCTGGACCCTTCAGTGCCCTCCTGCAGCCCCCCAAGCCTGAGCTGACCCATGCCTGTAACACACAGCCACCCCTGAGCAGCCCCATGGTAACTTCCCACCTGTCCAGCACCTGTGGCTCTGCAAAACACATGGATCACTTCCCAGCCCATGGTTCTCCAAACCCCACCCTTTCCAGGGTCTGCGATGCTGCTGGCCAGGCCCTCAGCACAGCTGCTTCCCTTCCTCGGGGCTCGGCTGCCTGCGCCAAGGCCAGCTCTGGTGTGCATGTCCCAGACCTGGGACCAGGGTGCTGTGCAGGACAGAGCAGTGAGGAGCTTTGTGGGGATCTCCAGAGTTGCCTTCTAGCTCAGGCTCCTGCCCTCGGGGCCGTCACACACTGCATTACAGCTATGACCATGCTTGAACGTGTCCCACTCTGGTTCAGACCCTGACCTACTGACTTGACTTCTCGGCTTGACCTAGGAACAAGTGGGGCCACATGAAGAGATGCTGTACTCCTCCTTCCCAAATAGGCAATGTTTTCTCTGCAGTAGCAGAAGTCAAAATATAGTTTGGATGGTGATTAGAAGGCTGAAACACAATATTCTGTGACTTGGATTAAACACAGCCCCGCCAGCGTGAGCCTCGTAAACATAGCAGCTTCCAAGGAGCGAGCAGTGGTGCATCTGCACCTCTTGTGAAATGCAAGCCTCAAAGCCCTGAAACACACAGCATAAAAACAACAGCCACTTCGCAGGCTCCACTTCAGCAAAGAACAAATTTATGCAATGGAAATCCATTTCCCTGAGTTTTGCTGGGCCAGGATTTCACGGTGTCTCCCGTTACACTTTAAAGGCAATTGCAAAGGGTAAACTTGTCGAGACCTGGATTTTTAACACAAAGAAGAAGTGGAATACGAAATGTTGAAGGATATCTTTTGAGCTCTCCCAAGACAGAAAGAAGCTGCTTTCCCTCATGTCTTTTGTCTCCTGTAAATAGAAAATGACATGCATTAAATACAGGTCCAGATGCCCAAACACATTTTGCCAACTAACTGCTTGTGTCTCCATACTGTGCTTGCACTGCCCCTCTTCACAGAAAACGCTGCAGAAACATAGGGAAGGGTCTGACTGCTGCATCTGATTGCAAGGAGAATGAGTCTTTAGCGTATTTCTAAACAGTTTAACCAGAACAGAAAACAGGGTCAAGTTGGAAGGCCACCACCTTATTAATTAGGAGGGCAAGGGTAAAAATTAGAAGGGCAAAAATCTCCCACGTGAATTGTTTTGCAATGGAGAGTTAGCGATTGCCAAGCAAAACCAAATTGGGCAATTTAAGACAAAATTATTTTTTATTGCTTGCTGGTTATTTTTATTTTTAATTTGGGACAAATAATTTGATTTGTTCTTTTTTTTTTATATCAAAATTTGCAGGCACGCCTGGAGATGGGGGCAGAAACTGCAGCTCCTCTTGGAGTCCCCAAGGCAGGAGGGAGTCTGTGTCACTCTAGGACACAGTCACTTTCTTTGCTTTTAGTTAACTGCAACATAAAAAGCAACTCCATTTCTCTCGCCATCCCAATTGCCTTTGTTTCAGTCTGCTTCCCAGAAATTGCCTCTCTGAGTAAGTAGGGGCTAAATATCTGCCTCCAGCAGCAAGAGGCATCAGCCGCAGGCTCAGCCAGCTCTCTACAGGTGCAGCGATGCCTGGAATCTGGTTTAGAAAACCAGAATTGTTGTTTATTCCATTGATGTTTCTCAGTCTTTTCCAGTGGGGGGCTGCATGGGGGCTTCCCACATGGTATATCCAAAACACAAGCAGTTATGCCTGCCTGGACAGGCCAATAAATGTTTCTCCAGGCTTTGGTACGGATGGTGAACTCCCTGGGGAGAGGAGATTGGTGCAGAGTGATGGTTTGTGTCTACCACCATCTTCTTCTGGGTCCTGCCCCTCTCCTGCATCAAGAGGTTCAACAGTAGCCCTATATTCTTACGCCTTGTAGGCTTTCCAGCATTTAAACAGCTGTGGTGACATCTCTTACCTCCCATCTGTTTGGTGCCTGCATGCTCACAGAGGAAGCTCTGGATTAGCCCTGCCTGAATCAGCACAGCAGAGCAAAGTGTGGCCAGAAGCAGGGAGTGTGCAGAAGTTCCTGCCTGGCACAGTCACCACCCTCTCTGTCTGACACATGAGTAATCCCGTGCAGATGCTGGTTACGTTCATGACTTGTGTATGTTGTGTGAGCTCTGGCTTCCAGCGATGCTCCCCGGAGAGCCAAGCATCTTCGCTCCCTGGCACAGTGGGATGAGGAGGACTGGCAGAGCTCCCAGGGGAAAAGACTTCTTGGCAATTCTTTCCACAAAAACTATGATTTTTAGGAGCAGATGAACACTTATCTGCAAAGCCAAATGCAGCTAGCAGATCTGGTTGATGCCTTTCAGTCATCCAAGCCAGCTTGGGGTTTTCCAGCCCATTCTCAGTCCCAGGAGTATCTGATGGTTCTGCTCGAGCAGCTCCCAAGCAGCTCAGCCATGCGTGTTGGTATGTAGCTGATGGCTGACATCACTCACAAACCTGACAAAATCCCATGCGGGTGCTAAGGATGCCTGAGATAAATGGAAGGAACAATTAAATCTCCTTTCTGCAACAACTGAAGCAGTAGAGGCCACCACAGAAGGCACAAACAACTCTATGAAGGTCTGAGCAGAAGTCCTGAAGCTCCCAGGTCATCTGGAAACTAACCTTCAAAGTTTTCACTGCACAGCCACAGAGAGCTGGTCCTGGCGAAGAGGCAGAGCTGTGCAGCTGGGATCACAGCAAGCCAGAAGATGGGCACTGGCTGTGTAGGGATTTCAGGGGCTTGAGCCCCTCAGGAGACTTCTTTTGGATAAAGNCCAGAAGGCACAAACAACTCTATGAAGGTCTGAGCAGAAGTCCTGAAGCTCCCAGGTCATCTGGAAACTAACCTTCAAAGCTTTCACTGCACAGCCACAGAGAGCTGGTCCTGGCGAAGAGGCAGAGCTGTGCAGCTGGGATCACAGCAAGCCAGAAGATGGGCACTGGCTGTGTAGGGATTTCAGGGGCTTGAGCCCCTCAGGAGACTTCTTTTGGATAAAGTACTTCCACTACAAGTAGATGTGCATTTCTAAGCAAGGAAACTCATCCTGCTTGTCTGTACAGGGCTCAGGAGACCTGGCTTTATATGTGTATTCAGTAAATATGTCCCAGCACACTGGAGAACTCACCTGACTGATCCTCACTTTCTCCCACTAGCAGAGCCAGCTATGCCAAGTCCCACCTATAAAGTTACCCCACAGGCTAGACAAGATACTGGTTTTCACCTCCCAAATCCCCACTGGGTAGGAAAAGAAAATTTTCACCTTGTTCTGTGATGACCACGGTGAGGGTGAATAAGCACTGGAACAGGCTGCCCAGGAAAGTGAGCAGTCACCATCCCTGGAGGTATCTAAAGACATGTAGATGTGATGCTGAGGGACAGGGAGCCTGCAGGAAAGCTGGAGAGGGACTTGTGACAAGGGCAGGGAGTGATGGGACGAGGGGGAACGGGTTCCAACTGCCAGAGGGGAGATGGAGATGGGATGGGAGGGAGAAATTGTTTGGTGTGAGAGTGGTGAGAGCCTGGCCCAGGGTGCCCAGAGAAGCTGTGGCTGCCCCTCCCTGGCAGTGTTGAAGGCCAGGTTGGATGGGGCTTGGAGCACCCTGGTGTGGTGGGAGGTGTCCCTGCCCATGGCAGGGGGTGGCACTGGGTGAGCTTTAAGGTCCCTTCCCACCCAAACCTGTCTGAGATTCGATGATTCTATGGCTTAGTGGTGGCCTTGGCAGTGCTGGGTTAATGGTTGGACTTGATGATCTTAAAGGTTTTTTCAAACCCAAATGATTCTATGTTTCTAATACTCATCCAACCTAACCTTAATTAAATTAAATGACCTTAATTAAATTACCTACCTTAGGTCCTGGTGGCCACCGGTCCTGGTGGAGCGGGCAGCAAAGGGCAGGTGTGAATCAGCCCCCGTGTGGGTGGTACCACCCTGTGGAGCTCTCCAAGAGAGGGACCCCAGTTGTCAGGCTCCAAATGCATAAGGTGGGCTGAATTCAGGCCCAAGCGACATCTTTAATGTTGGGAATAAAATCTGCAGCACTAAAGCCACAGGCTCCTATTTCAGCTGCTGAACCAGCTGTCCTCTCCCTCAGGGTAAGTTACACTAAAAGACTCCTCATTCACAATTGCCCCCCATGTTTAATTCCTGGTGTTGACCTTACAATAACACCGAGCAGTCCTGCTGCAGAGGAGGACACTGCTGTCTCAGGCTCTGCACGAGCACCACGGGCTGGTTCCTGCCTGGGGTGTGTGCTCACACACCAGGTGTGAAGATGACATTTTCCAGTGTCTGCTCTAAATCAAGATGTTTTTTTAACATCCTGTGAAATAAAACATTTGCAAGGGAGTCCTGGCTTCCAAAAGGAAGTTGCTGATGTGCTTGCAATTGCTCTTCTGGCTTTATGAACTACAAAATCAGAAGTGATTTCTGTAAGAGGGCTGAGGGTGTAACAGAAGGAGGTTGGACAAGCAGAGCCAAAGAATGGGAATGTATTCAAAGAGCTGCCTTGAGCCCAGTCTGTGTAACACATTGCTGACAGCTGGCAGGAACACAGCGAGCACGCTGCAAGGTCCAGGTCCTGTCCAAGGAATCTGCAACCCAACACCGCCAAAGTCAGAGCCAGGACATCACCGGGGAGGAAGGGTGCTGTGTCTGCAACAGGAAGGAAGAGAAGAGCAACAAACACAGTTACGGAAGCGAAAAGGTTGCTGGAGGACTTTGGGAGCTAGGCAGTGAGTGGCCATCAGGGGACAGGATGGAGAAGGGGCAGCCTGGAGGACAGCGAAAGGAACAGGAGACAGGAACAGACAGTGAGTGGGAAGGGAGAGACAAAACGAGTTGGAACTCAATTGTTAATATTACTCATTATTGATCAAAAACTTGTTTTAAATAAGTGTTTGCTGTAAAAGTCCTGTTGTCCCTGCTATAGCACTGTGTGCTCATGTGTCCACTCTTCTCAGTCCTAGACATCACCCCACTCTGTGTTTGTGGCACACAGCAGCCCCCCCGATCCAGGGAAAGGCAGAGAGGTCTGCACGGCTCCCAGCCAGCAGCACCACGGGGCACCTCTGAGCTTCTGAGCACTTCCCAGCCACCAACCAAACTTCTTGGATCCTGATGGCACCAGGAGAGTGAAGAGTTAGGCCAAAACAGATGAAGGACACGGAGCTGTTGGAGCAAGGCCATGGAGATGCTCAGGGGGCTGGAGCAGCTCTGCTCTGGGGACAGGCTGAGAGAGCTGGGGGTGTTCAGCCTGGAGAAGAGAAGGCTCCAGGGAGACCTTAGAGCACCTTCCAGTGCCTGAAGGGGCTCCAGGAAAGCTGGAGAGGGACTGGTGCCAAGGGCAGGCAGTGATGGGACGAGGGGGAACGGGTTCCAAGTGCCAGAGGGGAGATGGAGATGGGATGGGAGGGAGAAATTGTTTGGTGTGAGGGTGGTGAGAGCCTGGCCCAGGGTGCCCAGAGAAGCTGTGGCTGCCCCTCCCTGGCTGGGGCTTGGAGCACCCTGGTGTGTTGGGAGGTGTCCCTGCCCATGGCAGAGGGTGGCACTGGGTGAGCTTTAAGGTCCTTCCAATCCAAACCAGTCTGGGATTTGTTGATTCTATGGAAACCTCTGAATGTGCCTCCCATGGCACTGTGCCGATGCTACCAGCAGCTCCATGGCTGAACACTGTTACCCTCTGTTAGCTGTCTTCAGTAATTACAAAATTTCATTTTCTTTGTGATGATGCTGTAACTTAGCGAGCTGGAAATACTCCCAGAGTGGAAAGAAAACTGCACTCCAAAGACGTTTATTTTAATTGTTTTATGAGACACCCATGCAAATGACACTAAGTTGTCTCTGAAGAGGCAATATTAAAGCAGAGGAGCTTCTCCTCCCAGAGAGGCACCTCACACTGATCTCTGACAGATCCACTTTGCCTCTAATGTGCTTTTTCATGCTGCTGATTTGCAGCTCTGTGCAGCTGGTTGATGGATTTATTTTCTGCCCTTCATCTAAGATGACTGTCAGCTTGGCTTGGGCTTCCCCAGACTGAGATAAGAATGAAGTTGCCAGGAACCCAAGTGTTCTCAGAGGAGGGTACTAAAACGCCTGACTCTGCTGTCACTCGTAGTGACACAACCTCAGGGAGCTGCTGTCCTGACTAGACTTGACTAGCAGCAACTGCTAAAGGAGATCTCAAAGCCTGCCAGATGTGTGGAGCAATGCCCCACATCTCTCTGGTGGCACTGCACTGTGCCAGGGGGGTCAGCTGCCAGCCCGACCCTCGAAACTGGAGTTTAGCTGCTGAGTTCTTGACCTGTGTCAAAGGTCTTCAAGGGATAAAGCTTTCCTGGTGGGGTCTCAAGATACCAACCTGAAGCCCTTTCCAAGGAAGAAATCAAAATGAAAACAGCCCTCTCTGAGACCCCCCCAAATCCCCCTTAACCCCTTCAGACCCTCTCTAGATCCCCTCAAACCCCCTTAATCCTCCCCAAACCCGTTTTAACTCCCCCATATCCCCCCAAACCCCTTCATTTTCCCCCAGACCCCTCAAAATGCCCCTTGACCCCTTCAACCCACCCAAGACAGAAAGGCTTCGAGTGCTCTGGAGTCAGCACCTCACCTACAGGACCACCATGAGGCTGTGGCAGGAGGCCTCCTACACTGTAATTACACCTGAAATATGTCTTTTCAGGGTGGTCTAAGGTTCACTCTAGGTGGAGAAACCAGAGAATAAATTCCTGGGAAGTGGGGTTTACCAGTGGAGGCTTCGGGTGAAGCAGCTGTAGCTCCTTCAGTGCTCTGGGCTGTGCTGGGGAGCCACAGACAACCCCATCCCAGGCTGCCAGAGGACCAATCAACCAACAATGCCACACCAGCCTTCCCTTGTGCATGACACTGTACCTGGGCAACTTAACTTCAGTGAAGCTGAACACGGTGTGAAGTTCTTCCAGGGCTTGTCTTGATGCACACAGGGAGCAGCAACTTTATTAACCAGCTTTACTTCACTGAACAGTCTCTCCAGAAGCACAACCAGTACAAATTGTGTCCAAGAGAGCGTGTTAAAGTCATTAGCTGAAGATTGGGTAAGGAAGTTATCCATTCCCTGGTGATTAACCAGAAATTTCCTTATGCATCAAGGCCCAGCACCATCCCCTATTAGACTTTGTGAAACAGGCAGAGAACATGGTAATTGCCTTAATTACAATTCTTCTGATTAGTAATTTTTATTCACTGTCAAGAAGGTTGATGGCTCCTGCATTTGTGGAGAACAGTTTCCATGCCCTCCTTTTCAGAAACACATTTTGCATGAGGAACAGCTCCTCAGAGCCCTACCACATGTCCCTGTGGAGGACCATGAGATGTTTGCACGTGTGTTTGTATGATGAGAGCTGTCATGCTTTGGTCCTTTCTAAAGTCCCTGTAATACTCTGCATCTTCATAGCCACAGCACAGCTTAATTTTCAGAAGCCAGCAGGCAAACTGTTTTTCTCCTGCCTCATCTTTTCTCAGACAGGCTCATTAATGTTGCTGCTCCCTTGCACTTCAGTGCTTCCTTTAATCGGATCGTACCGCTCCCAGGGGATACTTGTTTCAATTGCTGGAGAAACCCATTACATTTCCAGAGCTGATAGAAAGGATGATTTGGTGCTGTTGGATTAGTTACGTCAGGGGAAGTTTAGGTTGGAGATTAGGAAGAAGTTCTTTACTGAGAGGGTGGTTGGGCACTGGAATGGGCTGCCCAGGGAGGTGGTGGAGTCACCGTCCCTGGGGGGGTTCAAAAAACGGGTTGATGAGGCACTTGAGGCCATGGTCTGATGGTCTGATGGTTAGGAATATGATGGGATAAAGGTTGGACTTGATGACCCTGGAGGTCCCTTCCAACCATAATGATTCTATGATTCTATTCTATTAGGGCAGAGGGAGGGACAGTGCCATGTACCGTGTTGGAAGCGTGCAGGACCTGTGTGGGAGGAGAGTGGCAAAGACATGGGTGGCACTGGGGTGAAGAGAACAGATTTACCTTCCAGGGTTTGTTACCAGATGCTCCGTAATTAAGGTATGAAGTTAGGTTGGATGAGTATTAGAA
>VZRW01012367.1:0-81941 GCA_013398125.1 Aegotheles bennettii
AATGACATCATTGCATGGGGTGACACGGCAGAAGAGGTCTTCAAGAGAGGTAGACAAGTGATTCAAATCCTGTTGGAAGCTGGTTTCACTATTAAGAGAAGCAAGGTTAAGGGACCTGCCCAAGAGATCCAGTTCCTCGGAGTCAAATGGCAACAGGGTTGTGTGGTCCATAGATGTGGGTTTAAAAAAGGTCACGAATGGTCATCTAGTCTACTATCCTATCAAAAGCCAAGATTATACTTGACCAAGGTTCATTTAATTTGTTCCTGAAAGACCTTCAGTGATGAAAATCCTAGATTGTCCACAGGCAATCTATTGCAGTGTTTCACTAGCCCCTCTGAGAAAAGAAGAAAAAAAATATAAAGTCTAACTTAAAATCCTGTTGAAGTAAACTTAGCTGTAATTCCTCTATCTAGAAAGGATATAGATAATTATTTCATTCCTCTTTGGAGCTACTTTTAGCATATTAGAAGATTGTTACCGGGTTCCTTCTCAAACTTCTGGGTTTTTAAACTAAATTACTATACTTTTCTTAGTGGTTGAAGTTTTGAAGTATGATCATAGATTTAGAACACATTATGAGGGAAAACTGGGATCTGGAACTCCTAAATTGTGCTAGTAACCTCACATTTTTATTTTAAGACTGGGTGCTAAGATGGATATTTTTGCATAATAACATTTATCAAAAAGGTAAAAGGCTCCTCCAGCAAGGGGATCTGGACATGATCTAAGCAGTGACTAAGATGACATACATAGTTGCCAGGACTGTTATTGGGGCCTATACTATTTTATCTCAGCAGCTATCTACTGCTTTTGTGTAAGAATTGCTATTTTCTCTGCTTATAAATAATTTGAATGTAGCGTGGCTTATGTTTCTTTTTTTCCTTCACAAATCAAATAAAAGCAATAACAATAAGTTCTAATTTCCTGGATAGGAATCAAGTTCTTTAAATATAGTCCAGGATATTATTACATGCAACTACACTTGGTAAGTGAACCTTCTGCTATTACCAGATTAACCTACACTAGAGATGAGTTCAAATTAAAATTTATATTGTTATATTAAATATACCAGAATTCCTATTTTTTGATAACACAATCAAATTTGATTTCAAGCATTAATTCTGACACAGTCAGGTTATTAATTACAAATGTAACCCTGCAGAACAGGTTCTACTGAAATTTCAGACTTAATCAAAAGCATTTTTATTTGGAAACATCCATATAATGAAATCCATGAGCTGGACCAAAAGTGTAGTTTTAATTAATTTTCAAAGACAATGCATGCATTTTGATAAGAGATACTTAAAAAATTTAGAAACATACTTTCTATTTTAGACTTTATTGAAAAATATGTGCTCTATTCAGACATACAAGTTGGAATAATTGAGTTAGAGTTGTAAAAGTTACTTAGTAAATTGAAGAATCCTACATTAATCAGAAAATTCTAGTAAAGATTGAACTCACTCCTTTAGGGGCTTTAGGGACTTTAGGGGCTTCTACAGTTTATGGCCCAAACTCCTCCAGCCTAACAAACACACACAGAATATTGCCTCTATCCTTACACGCTCTTGAGTACCTGAGCTCCAGAGTAAGATGCCAAAATTTCAGTGCCTTTTAAAAAAAGACACCTACTGGCTAATCAGCAGAACAGCTGCCAAGGTTTAGCAGTATTGACTGGATTAGCTACAACAGAGTTTAGGAAGATGGGGCTTGACTTGTTTCCTTTTCCCATTGTCTAGAGCTACCTGAGACACCCTGAGTCCTCCAAGATGACTGACAAGTCTAGTGGATATAACATAGGAGATTGTCCCTTTCTGAACTGTTAGATGGAGGACAGGGAAAATGCCTTAGGGTACCTCAAATGCTACCTGACTTCTATGTTTAAGCAAATTAAACTAAACTTTATCTCAGATGCTTAAATTTAGATTTAAACTTGAACAGAATACTTTCCTCCACTTTCCTGATCTTCTGGCCAAGCTGTAGGCCCAGTCATCATTCCAAGTTCTTTAGTGCAAAGTGTCTATGAGCTTTCACTTTTCCTATGCCAACAGTAGAAACTGCACTTAAAACACATTTCAAGTAAGTCCAGAAGGCAGCACTTGTCCCTAAATTTACCTCATGCCCAGATCACACACAGATTTGCCCATGATTTGGTGACCTTCAGGAAGGTCAAACAGCATCATATACCACAACACATCATGGCATATGGGATCAGGAGTCTGGAAGTACAGATACATGATTTCTGCTTGTGGCACACTGGCAGTCTAACTTTCTCCCATAACTGGCAGGTGTGTAGCCACATGGTCCACCTAGACATGCAGATGCCCATCCTGAAGAAATATTAAGCTACCAAATCACTCTGTAAAAAAGGTGTAAACTGTATTCCTTCAAGTTCCTCACTGTAGCCAAATGTCTGCTGTTCATGTTTTACAAAGTTAGGAGCAACTAAACACAGGTTTTAATGAAAGAAGTTCCAGTAAGTCCTAAATATGAATGTTACTACTATTTCTTCTTATAAAAAAAACCACACTAAAAGCAGACACAAATGAAAAAGTTAGAAAAGGCAATATATGACATGGATAGGATTTGCAGTCTTTCTCCTCTCCCCCACATTCCTGATCTTATCTGACCTACAGCGCTTTAGTCTTCACTAACTGTTTACTGAATAATGTGTGAAAAGGTTTTTTAACTAAAACCAACCATGTTTAAGTAAGTGCTTTGTACTACTTTATGTTACTCTTCTTCTCTGTAGTTTTTGTGTGTTTTTTCATACAGGGAAAAGTATAAAACATTTGACAAATACTAACTACTCTTAACAGATGTCTGGAACAAGCTAAAGTAGACCCTGGCTAACTCCAGGATACACAGAAAAAGCAGAAATTACAAATTATGTCCTAAAAGCACAGCTGATAGTGATTTTCTAAAATAAACAAATTAATGCCTAACAAGTACTGATTTTTTATAAATGTTCTGTAATACAACAATACTGTGAGCTGTGGACTGTTTATAGATACGTATTTCGCAAAATAGAAAAGTACTGGAAACATATTTTTCATTTGGTCTGTATTTGACTGCATTAATCTACTTCTTAGTACTTCAGCTCTACACACATTAAGTACACAAGTCAATATGTATTTAGATACACTCATTATGTCAATGTGTCTCTCAGCATAGAGTAGTATTGACAACACTGTATTTTTGTTTTGTAAAATATTCTTTGCAATGAAATTATAGAAGCATATACTCAACAAGAAAACAATCTTACCTTGACAGATTGGCACAGGAGAATCCCACTGATACATGCCATTTTGATGATGCCTACATGTTGCATTATTGTGACCAATCATTCTATATCCAGGTTTGCAGTAATAGCGAACTTTACTTCCAGCAGGACCACCTGTTTTATTGACAATTCCACCATTCCTTAAGATAGTGTTTAAGCTGCAATAGGGAGCTAAATTCCAAAAAAGAGATATTGTTAAAAAAAGACAAAACACAATTTATGAAGTTCACATTATTTATAACACATGCAAAATTTGAATACCATTAAAATTAGTACAGAATCCTTTATATCACTTTTGGAATCCTCAGGGAAGATTCAGACTTCTTATGCAGAAATATGAAGCTCAAAAACATAGTTTAATCACAAACTAGTTCATGTTTCCTGGAATCAGGAAATATTATTTTTTTTTCAGTAATTCACTCACTACTCCAAATTTGATATATTTATAAATACAAAATTGTTCTTTGAGCTACACAATACACAACATTAATTATGAACAATTTTATTTAAAAAATCCAGTACATTCAAAGTCAAAAATTAAACACTTTGACAAATATGTACGTATTAAGTAAGTATGTAAGTATGATTACCCAGACCAGATCCAGGTCAAGCAAAAGTACAGGATAGTTTGCCATACATGTGGAGTCTAACACTCGTTAGAGTCCCTGAGAAACACCACCCATCACTGATCTCCACTTGGACATTGAGCCATTGACCACAATCCTTTGAGTGCAACCGTCTAGCCAATTCCTTATCCACTGAGTGGTCCATCCATCAAGTCCATGCCTCTCTAATTTAGAGACAAGGATGTAGTGCAAGATGGTATCAAATGCTTTGCACAGGTCCAGGTAGATGACATCAGTTGCTCTGCCCTTATCCACCAGCTGTGAAATCCCTTCATAGAAGGCCACCAAATTTGTCAGGCAGAGTTTGCCCTTAGTGAAGCAATGTTGGTTGTCACCTCCTTGTGTTTCTGTGTGTCTTAGCATAGTTTCCAGGAGGATCTGTTCCATGATCTTAACAGGTGCAGAGGTGAGACTGACTGGCCTGTAGTTCTGTGGCTCTTCTTTCTTTCCTTTTTTAAAAATGGGGGTTATGTTTTCCCTCTTCCAGTCAGTGGGAACTTCACTGGACCACCATGACTTCTCAAATATGACTGATAGTGGTTTAGCAACTTCATCTGCCAGTTCCCCCAGGACCCGAGGGTGTACCTTGTCAGGTCCCATGGACTTGTGCACCTTCACATTCCTTAGCTGATCTCGAACCTGATTGTTCCCCTACCCTGGGTGGTTCTTCTTTCTCCCAGGCCCTGCCTTTGTCTTCTGTGACTTGGGTAGTGCAGTTTGAGCACTTGCCAGAGAAGACTGAGGCAAGAAAGTCGTGGCAAACCTCAGTCTTCCTGATATTCTTGGTTAACAAATCTCCTGTTTCCTTCCGGAGGGGGCTCACATTTTCCCTAGCCTTTCTTTTATTACTGATATACCTATAAAAGCTCTTCTCATTGCCCTTAATGTCCTATATTCCTATGCCCTTTATTTTTCATATTCCTCCCAGGCTACCTGTTCTTGCTTCCACGCTCTGTAAGCTTCCTTTTTGTGTTTGAGGTTGTCCAGGAAATACTAAACAACAATGTTTTGAAATAATGAAAATGAAATAATAAATGAAATAATGAAAATAAAATAATAGCAATATTTTAAAATAGTGGCAGTAGGTAGTTAGTAAATCAGAAGCAAGCAAACAGTGCCTGTAGTTCTCATCCATTTAAAAGTCCTATCAGCACTCATAATATTTTGTGCTTCAAAGACAATGAAATATGAATAGAAAAAAGGCTGATACTCAATTTATTATATCCAAGTTGAGTACTGTCTGGGCTTAAGCAGGAATCTATACATATTTCAGCATTGTTTCAAGGACAACTGGAATAAAATGCTGGTTTTCTCCCAGACAGTTTCTGAAAGGAGATCTGTCCTGGAACTTCATAAGACGTAGATGATACAGGGATGCTCTCATCTAGGAATGACAATGTTTTACCACAAAATGTGATAAACTTCTGTGAAGCCGTTCCAGTGACCTGAAGTACCTTTAAATTCACAGATTAAATTTACTTTTCCAAATGACATAGCATCCGCATTCTTTCAAGGCCTTTAAAACACCAGTGTTTTTTACAGAGCAACATACTGAACATTTTCAGCTCACTTATAATCACAACATCCATTTGTCACTTGCAGCTGAAAACCAACAGGGTAATAACTGCCTGACTAAATCACACATCACTAGTCAACTGAAGTGTGGACAGCAGCACAGATAAACACTGATTATGCATTTGCAGGACCATATTCTTTCTTTCACAAAGCATATTCTTATAAGAGCTGGCACATTTAAACATTTATGCAGAGATTTTTCAAAGCTGTTTGAGACACTATGTCTAAGGAAAGCTCAATTAAATAATTCCCAATTCCAAATTAAAATTCTTTGAAACTGGATGTCCAACCCCCCCCAGATGATTTTGTAAAATTCAATATTGCAGTGAGTAACATGACATTTTCTCTAAGAATTTGTTTCAAAAAAGGACTTAATTTCCCAGCATTATCTCTGATCAATAGTCCAAAAACTTATAGGAAAAGGATACTTACAACTATTCACTGAAACACTGCCCTATGTTTAAAATTGTAAATAAAAGTCCTTCATTCAAATCCCATGTTGCCCTTGTTTAGCTTATATGCTAGATTTTTTGTTGACACATAAAAAGTCACAGTTTAGTTCACTGCTTTCTTATAACTTTCCCTTTTGGATACGTATTTGTTGTCATCACCATATTACCAGGGAATCTTATGTCCTTTGTGCTGTTGTTCTTGAAATATTCAGTGAAGCAGAGGTTTACTATCAATCTCACTCTAGACATTCTCACTTTATAGATAAGAAATCAAACACTGGCTTAAATGATTAGGTAAGGTCACACAAGAAAATTCAACATATCTCTTCTGATTACTAAAACAATTAATAGACCATCCATTCAATTTGTTATTTTTCACTTTAAAATGGACAAAATCAAAAAGAAGAACAATATTCAACCATGCAACAAAAAAGTGTTAGGCTGCCGTTCTTTTTCTTTGGCAGTTTATGTTTAAATCTAACATGTAAACAGTATGAAACCAGCAAAGTAAATTTGCAAAGGGCTTTCACCTTTTAATGATATAGTTGTCAATGTCTGCCTCTTCAAAAATTAAATGCCTGACTAAATAACATGCTAATTATAGTACAGATGTTCTTACTGATGGTTCAACATTTATAAATGATCCTGTTAACATTGCTCTTGATTCAAAGTACTATATAAACCTCCATTGTGTGAATTTCCTATGGTAACAGCGAATCACCACCTAACAGTTTAGGAACCACAGAAGAAACAATTACAAAGAATCTGATTAACTTCTTCATACAATTCTCTTGTGACTTCTAACCAGCTGCTGGAAAGTGTAAAGACAAAACCAAACCAATCAATAGCCTTTTATTTAACTGGAAATAGGGAGGAAATAGGAACAGTTTCATAGGTCCAAAGATTAAAAATAAGATTAAAAGAATGGTGAAGCATTAAGCCTCTTGCAATAACAGATGATATTACAAGAGCAGAATAAAGGCAAAGTAGAGAACTACGATGATTTATATATATATATACATACATATATAGATAGATACAGTTCTAGCCAATATGAACTTGCAAAGTAGCCAGCCAAGTATCCCTCTGCTTCCCAAATAACCATGCCTCGAGTGGGTGTACCAAGTACTGTAGTGTGCTTTTGTTTCTTCCATTGCTACTTACAGAAAAATCATCCACCTCTTCTTTGTTATGCTTATATGCTAGCTTGCTTGGATAGGGAAGTGCATGCAGGATTCTAAATTACTGAGCAAAAAAAAAAACAAAGTCAAGAAGCAGGTTCTGCAGGTATATATCCAAGTAATTCCAAGGAATGAGTTTCCTAGCCTTGGCTCAGCAAGTTCCACTTTCTGCACTCACAGATCTTCCCCATTTCTTATAAACAGCATAATTTTAGTGTAATCCAGCTGAACCAGGAAGTCAAGTTCAAAGCAACAAGAAAGCATTAAAAAAAAATATTTCAGCATGCACTAACTTTTCCTTATACCTTTAGCATCTATTTTTAGTGATTTTACCATACTACATACCTTTCAAAGAAAAAAGGGATTACTCCTCTAGAGCTGCAAGAAAATTTGACTGATGCTTCCCCTCCTAGTTTCACTATACTATACAGATACTCACTAGATTAAGAAAGAGATCATTTAATATCTAGGTGTTAGTGCAGTTAGGAAATGTATTATTTAGATTAAAATTATGCTAGTGCCTCTATAATATTCAAAGTCCTTAAAATAATACCCTCTCCACTTTAATGCTATAGCTCTTTTCTACTAAGATTTAGCAAAAAGCCTTAAACCACAAGATAGAAAATATACAAGTAACATTAGACAAATAGCTTACACAAGTAAGCTTATATGCCAAATGCAATAATGAGCATTCCTCTGAAAGCTTCAAGCATTTTTTAAAAGTGAAGAAAATTTGTATCCTTAAATTAAATCTAGTGGTGACAAAACTACAATTTGCAAAATTTTGAGCACAAGCATAGCTGGAGAAGACGGGGAGGGTTGTGGGAGGGCAGTAATTCATTTCAGTAGGGTCTTCATTATGAGGAAGCCTGCTGGCTCAGTCACAGCTGCCACAGTATCAATAGCCTTTCTGGGATCTTGTGTTTTTCCTACTTTCATGATGCTGCTTTCCTTCATTAAGATTCAAATCCAATTGTTTATGCTGCCACTCACTGTTATTCTTCTTACATGCTGATTATTTCCATTGAGTGTCATGTAAAATGTACAGAAGTTTAGAGAAAAATGCACACACTGACTGTTAGTGAAGCGGAGAAAAACAAAACAGTTTGTTCCTAAAACATAGCCATAAGGACTGCATCTCTCTCTCCAGTCCCCCAGTTTTATTATTAGCTGCGTCTAACACCATAATAATTGATGAATTGAGCCTAGCATTTAGACAGACCACTTCTTCACTACTGCAAAATGTTTTGTGTACACACTAAGGTGTAAAATAATTTATCTCTACTCAAAAATCACTCTCCTTAATAATTTGATACTTGAAAAATAAATCCTTCACATGAAGTCTATTCTTGTAACCCTGGTATTACTTCCTCACTTCAGATTCATGACAGAAGGGCCCACTCCCTTCACTGCCACACATTCGAGGTTTATCATGTGACAGATTCTCTTTGTTCCTTCTTCCATGCTCTCAGTCCATCTATTATGTCCTGCAATTGTCTTTTCCCTATGAAAAACTAAATGAATCTCCAGTATACTTGAAAACAACTTCCCTTTTCTTCATCCCTCAGTTTCAGTTTGTCTGTAGCAATACTCCAAAGGCAAGGTGGAGATAATGCTTTTGCTGTTTGTTTTTTTTTCCTCACTGCCCTGAGCTCAGCCATGAATTTCTGCATGGATGGTACAGGAAAGGAGCGAGGTCTGTGAAAATCGTCTCCATAAATGGCACGTAGCATGACTAAATAGGAGATACCTAGTACTTGATAAAACGTTCTTCTAAAATGTTCTTAGTATTCCCTTCTTTACTTAATTTATATGGACAATTATTAGCCACCAAAATTAACACACACAACCTTTGCATTGCTAATCAAGTCCAAACAGAGGAAAAGCAAATGTTAACAATAGACAGTAATTATCACCTCTCTCTCTCTCTTTCTCTCTCTCTCTCTCTCACACACACACACACACACACACACACACTATATTATGTAAATGATCTCTAAGCCAAGCCTTTTAGGAGCAATGTGTCTGTTGATGTATGCATGAAAACATCTTAAACAGGCTGCAAATCGAGTAAGGGTCAATGTGTCTACACATAGAGTATAATCTGGTATTGCAGTGGTGGTAACTGATATTTTTTTCCTTAACAAGAGATGTAATTTTAACAGTATTTAGATAGACTGTTTACATATATTCATATTACCACAACACCAGATTCACATGCAGCCTGCTAACACACACACACACACAGGTTTTCTATTTATTTGTACATGAAGAAAAGCACATTAGTAAGAGTTGTGAACTGCAACCCAAGGAAATTGTAAACCTAATAACTGTGTACTGAATTGCAGGTGGAGTACCACATAACATTTCAGGATCAAAAATTCTCACTTTTGAGTACTTCTATGTAAATCTAAGGGCTATTTCAAAGGCCGTGCTCCAAGTCTGGTAAGACAAGATAGCAGGTTGCAGAGAGAAGTATTCATTGGAGAAGTATTGATCTAGAGATCGTTGGCAAACTGGGAAAAAATGGATAGTCCAAGTCCTGTGCTTACCTTGAACTTGCAATAGAATCATTACACATCCTCAGAATGTACATAATAATAAATTATCTTCAGAGAAATAGACATTATATTACAATTCCCAATTTTATGTTAAATAGTATATGTAACCACAAAGTATAATTTAATGGAAATCATTAATAGTTACCTGAGTAACGGATCTTGAATCCTTTCTTGCTGGTTGCATGATCAGTAGACCATCTAAGATACAGCTGATTCATTTTGCTTGTAAAGTTTAGTTGTCCAGTATGATTTCCACTTAAAGCAACTAGCAGAGGGCTTTGCCCAGAAGAACCTTCAGAGATGAATAAAGACACAATTGAAGTTTTAAAGTACTATCAGGTTAAGTAATCCTTTACATATTTATCTCAGCTATGAATAAGAATATATAAAGAAAGGATAGAAAATAACCTGATACATCATTGTCAGTGAATTAATTAACAGATCTCTATTTAAACTATCTATCTGGTTTCAGGTTTTCACTAGAGGGCACAATAAAAAAATCTTGGTACAAACAACTGAAATATAAAAGAATCAATGTTTTTTCCATGAACACTGAAAATATGGTTGGATTTCTTAAATATTCATTTCTATTTCGGACAATTACTTTGGATGGTGTTAGGTTTCTGCTCCTTATCCTTTCAAATCTATTATTTATTTAAGGTCTTTTCAAATAATGAGTGGTAGCAAATCTATACATGCTTTGATATTGTACAGCCTATATAATTTGAAAAAACACAATATTATATAGTGAACACACTAGCTAAAAAACGCTTTGTCACATGTCAGATCATCACAGTTTCGTTGTGGAAATGTACGAGTGCCATGAACTTACAATATGTAGTCCATTAGGACTTAGTTCTGTTAAAAGATAGTGTGTTTATTTTAGTATATCATTTTAGTGTAAAAAAAATAAGAATTTATGGTAAATGCTGAAAAAATCTGTCCTGGCACTAGACCAATCTCTTCACCATAATAAAGCCCTAGAAGCACAAATAATGATTTGGGGGCTAACTATATAATAAAACAACACATAAGTAAGAGAAAAAAAATCTATATATCAAACCAAACTCCAAATGAAAGCTTTGTAAAACATGAAATAGCATCTTATTTCACCACATGAAAGTTATGTTTCCTCCAGCTGAACTCCTCCCTTTCATATGCTCACTAACGCCTTTTGTGCCACATTTTCCGAGTTTAGGAAAGCCATGTTCAACCAACATTATCTCGTCCACAGCAGCTATTTCAAACGAACAGGCTGCTTCATTCATTTTTGCTGAGTTTAAACAGCTGCAGCCTGATCAGCTCTTCTTATGTTTCATGAAAACACAAAAATAAAATTGAATCAAATTAGACCTAAAAATTGAACACAATTGTTGTCAGCCTTTTCCCCTTCCAGACTGATAAAAAATAAGTATATTTTTTGATTAGGACATTTCAGGTACAAAAGCAAGGCTACAGAAACCACAGCAAACCATTAAGACAGCTTCCGAGTTCTTAGGAACTGTGGTTCAGTCACCATAATGACAACACTACAACTATATAAGTATTAATAAATAAATTGTAAATAATAAAAACATATACAAAATAAGAACAAATAAGCACAGCTTTACGCACAGGTTGCCCAGAGTACCCGCATCAAAATGCTTTGTGGCTTGTCTGCTTTTCATATTAGGGAGTTAGTCTTTGATGATTACAGCATAGGATAAATGATGAGGAATGCTGAGCTCAATCTTTATTTTTGCTTGAAAAAATTATTTAGAACATAACAATTCATTTAGTTTCTCTGTTCTTCACCCTGGGTTTTGTAAAATCTGTTTAATACACTTGTCAGTTTAGAATGTATACATTCTTTCAAAATTCTCAAATAAAGGAGCTAAAAGAATACGATTACAAATAAAGATCTATTACATACAAAAAGCTGAGAATCTTTCCTTACTAGTGATCATTAAATTAGTTTGCAGTACCTCATGTCACATTGCATTTTTTAGCCATTGGGAGATCAGAGGAATGATTCAATGTATTTTCGTTTGCTGTTTTTCCTGAAGTAGTGTTATAGTTTGAAAGGGGCAGGCAAAAATCTTATTGGCTTTTGCTGCCAGGACCCAATGAATAAGGGGTGGAGTTTAGAACCCTGTTGTGAAAAGGGGTCTAGGTGTCAGGTGTCAGTATTCCACCCATTTCCTGCCAGACTCTATAAAGCCAGGAGGACAGGAGGGGGGCTTGGGTCTCCTCTCTTCAATCTCCTCTCTTCTGCTCTCTGCCTTGCTCCCGCATCTCCCTGCCGGTCGCCACGTGGAGCCAGCACAAAGAAGGCNCTGTATCGCCAGTCATCGGAGCTCGGGTTGTATATATTTGTATATACGCGTTTTCCCTTTTTCCCCACCTGTTACTCTTTCTCCCTGTGCCATTAAATTTGTTATAGTTTTTTTTTTAATTTCCAACCTGAGCCTGTTCTTCCTTACTCCCCTCCTATTTTTGGGGGGGGGAGTGATAGAAACAAAACTCTGTCTGGTTTGTGGCTTGCCCTGGCCGTTTGCTAAATCAGCACAAGTAGTTTCAATTTCTGCACCTTACGTAGGACGCAGATCTTCATATGATGTTCAGGAAAGTTAGTAACATGATTTAGATGCTCTTGAGTTTGATTTTATTATTTTTTCAGAGTTTTTCTATATAAGGAAATAAATAATCAACTTCTCATATGCTGACCTGTCATATGATTCTTTCCTAAATATGAGGTAAAGGTTGACATTTCCATCTATTTTCAATGATAGATTTTTTTTTTTATTTCAGGGAAAAAATAAACCAAGAATATTTGCTGTATTAAATGAATGATATTCAGTGTAACCTGAATACAGTGTTTTCAAGTTCAAAAGCCTTTAATAATTACATTCATGGTACATTTATGGCTTCTCTGGTTTAGAATACAGATGGGATTTCCTAGGCGTATGGCTGTTAAGTGGGAATTGACTGGATGACTATACTGATTACCATCCAGCTGCTGAAGCACCAGAATTTATGATGTAGTCACTTAGGTGTAGTCACTATTTTGGTTTGAATTCTGCAACTGCCTTATAAAGTAATCAGAGCCCTGTGCAAATACCATTTCTCTAAAAGTTGTCTTGCCAATCTTTATATAGTCTCTGCATAAAGTTTGGTGACATATCTTTACCTGGTGTAGATACATCAGTGCAGTTCTTACTTAAATAAAGGTATGCTGGTTTAGACCATAAAAGGTCCCAGGATATGACACATAATTACTGCAAAATTCAGCAACACAGGGAAATACCTAGACTAGCTCTGAATGAGCTAGTCTGAGTTATATCCATCACTGGAAACAGTATAGTCACATCAGCATTGCCTTCTGTCCCAACAAACTCATCATGCTGAGATGTAGAACTAATTAGCTCAGCAAAGTACATTGCTAATGTGGCCACAAGGACACAAGGAAGCATCTCTGCAAGGCACTGAAATGTGCCATATTTAAATATCAACATGTTGAGTGCTAGTTTAGGAATCTCTACGTGGTACTGTATTAAGAGGTTATAAATATGCCATTATCTTTCTCATTTAAGTTTGCTGGTAGGTGGTAGAAAAAATTACTTCAGTAGTCACTAGACATGAATTTGTAAGAATGTGATTTCATGTCATGACGTGTCAATGCTTAAAAATATAGTAACTGTGATAATTCTTCTCTCGGATCTATTATTGATAATCTGGTTTCATTAAATTTAAATGCATAAGAAAGAAAAAAATCTTAATCAGGAACATTAAGTAGTTTCAACAGAATGTTTTCAAAAGAAAACAAAATGATCAGACCACTAGAAAGGATCCAGGCACACTAAAAATTTTCTTGATTTTTAATACAAAATAGAGTGGGGAAGAAGACAGTCATAATAGATTTTTTCTGACTATTTTCTCCACTAACCTAACATAGACCAACATACACATTATAAAGAAAAAAAATATGCTAAAGAACTGGCATCTTTAAAAGAATGAAAAATATTGTGTTTTTTCCAGAATTTTGTTATCTAAAAGTAATAAATAAATAAATAAATGTAGACGCTAAAAACCTACTACTTATGAAAAATACTTACAGCAAGATACCTCAAAAGATAACCTCTTTTAATATTTTTTATGTTATGAAGCTCCCACAGTGAATATTAATCAGTTCTATCGTAGTCATATACCCTTTTTTTTGATGAGGGAAGATACAATAATGGTCTCCAAATGAATAAAAATATATTAAAGAACAATCAGGGACTAGTTACTCTCATCAATGAGAATAGAATAAGTGATAATAAGACCAGAATTCACTAGAAAATAAGAATAGCCTGTTAATTAAATATTGTCCTTTGAGAGGTGCTGCTATGAGAAACACTCTAGAAATTGAGTTTTTATAATTTCTCTATTCTTTGTCCTAAAACAGATGGTCAAATACCTTAACACATATATGTTCAAACAACATGCAGCACTGGTTCTGCTACACTATGGAGAAAGTAGACTGGGTATTTAGACTCAAATTTGAGTTATTCATACTCAAATAATTTTATTAAATTGGAAAAATGGAATCATAACTGCAAAATAGTTCCTTATCAGAAATGATCTGTCGCAAACTAGTACATAACTTCTCCTTTTAGACACCTACACACATTTCCCAGGAAACAGAAAACTGACTTTCACAGGGATGCTGCAGCTGCTACTGCTCCTCTAACAATACCTAAGAAAATTTAAGATCTTCTTTGTCTTGAATACATCTATAAAAACTTTCATTGGCTAACAGATTTAGATTTAAAGCAAAAATAGTGGACTGTTGTTTAAGTTTCAGATGTATCCCTGAATTATGAAACCAACTGTTGGAAATCAAACCACACTTGACCCGATATTTGTGGTTAGGTAGAATTTAAATCTCTCTTACCATCAAATACCTCCAGCTCATCAAATTGCTTTTCACTTTGAAACATTTCTACAAAGATGGAGATGTTATATCCTGGCTCAACCTTTATAGTCCAAGAACAGGTCTGAGAGTTGGGATAGGTGCCTGGGTAACCTGGACTGAGGATAACTCCTGAAGATTCTGTACGGATTTCATTTGCTGGACATTGTGCTAAAAAGGATACAACAAGAAGAAAACAAGAATAGCAATGAAACAAATTGTTTACTTTTCATTAAAAATAGTATTTTTTTCAGAGATATTAATCTTCAGGTTCAGTTTCCAAATGATAACATGTTAAAATCATATTCTAGATGGAAGGAACAACAAAGTTCCCTTTAGCACAAACAGAAACAGGACCACCTTTATAAAACTTGTATTTATTAAACTAATTATATGATACTAATTATACTAAAACATTCATCCCTACATATGTCATAGTCCAAAAGGTTTGCAATGAGAGGATTCACATATGCTGGTGTGATCATTCACACAGGTGAGGTAAAAGTTCTTTAATTTGGAAACCTTAGAGCTGTGTTCTATTTGAAATCTTTAAAAAAAACCCCACCCACCTTAAAGAATTTGCTGTAACCTTTTGGAAAACACTGTCAGGGCTTTATCTTTAATTGTCCTCTTATAGAAATTATGTATACTGGTAGAGAAGGAAATTATATTTAATAAAAGATGTCCAGTCTTTACCTTCCACTCTATACTCTGGGCACAAATCTGAACCCTCCACCAAAACCAACAATTCAAACAAAACTGGAATTTTACCAATTAATTCACATATAAATTAACTATCACTTTCCTACATAGTGCATAGACTTTTACCTTCAAGAAGTTGGCTTAATCCTGTCCTTTCTCTAACCCAGACAGTTTTCCAGGTCAGAAAAAACCCTAAAAATCAAAACAGTTCTTTTCTGACTGTTCCCTAGATCTGACGTATAGATCGAGCCTTCAGCACAAAACTCTGGGTGATTTTTCTTCAGTTGTGATTTTTTAATAATATAACATAAATTATAAATCCCTTATCTAAAAGCCATTCTGATTATTTAGGGATATAAATGGGGGAAAGCATAAAGAAGTAAAAACTACTTATTACTCATTTTTTTCATAACCTTTTCCTCTCAGTCTGCTCTAATAGACTGGAGAATATGTAGCATTATCATGCCAGCAAATTCAGGAAGAAATATCAGATTTTTTAAACCCTTTCTTCTTCTCCTCCTCCTCCTCTTGTTTAGCTAAAAATTTTCTTTCATCTGGGAGAAAAATGTCAGCCTGTAAAATGAAGGAATGTAATATGCAAGGGAGAATATACCATCAAGGAGGGAGAACAAGATGCAGGCTGGGGAAAAATGTCAAGCAAATATTTTTTCCTTGGCATGTGTTTCTTTCTGCTATCATTTGATAGAACTTTCTGTAGCAGACAGTATCTCTAAGAGGTAAAGCCATTTTTCATAGAAGACATCCTAAGAGAGAGAAGGTCTATGGGGTAATGGTATATAAAGTAGTAAGAATCCTTTTGACAATTTTAATTCAGGGATTGTTTCTTGGGATAGAAACACTTGTAGCCAAACTACACCCAAAAATTTCACATGAGCTTCTATGTAAGAATACAGCATTGCACGTATTTAATGACAGTAGCTTCTGTTTTTCATTATCTTAAAATGAAACACAGTTACTTTGACTTCCTATATTCTTTAGAATATGGTAAGAATAACTTGAGAAAATACAGTCATCAAGTGTTCTGGCTGCAGCAAGTATAACAGCAAATAATCATAGAACAACATTGGGCCAAACCATATTGTCAGCTAAATAATAATACTAATTATTTTGTCTTAATTAAATACATGAGACTTATTCCTGAACAAAAGTTTGGCTAGCTATGTGTCACTTCCTGTGCAGACATGCAGTAAAAATGCTCATCATTTATGAAGGGTAGCTGACATGACACAGTTCCACAACCTACTTTACCCCATAGTAGCTTATGCTACAAGACTATTTTTAAGAAAAGAAGATGGCTTTTACTGATCAAGTATTGGCTTCATTGGAATACTTGTTTTAATGTTGAAGTCTAATAAAGTCTAGCAACTTGTGGATTAAGAGCTGGTCTTCAAAGCTGTAAATTATAAGTATCCTGGAGAAATCAGTAATGCTTTCAGACTTTTCACAGTAAGTGAGACACAGTGATTCTCTGACACAAGATACAGACACAAGCTTGAGAAGGGAGCCTGTGTCAACCTCATGAGGTTCAACAGGGCCAACTGTAAGGTCCTACACCTGGATCAGGGCAGCCCCCAGTATCAATACAGGCTGAGGGATAAAGGAATTGAGAGAGCCCTGCCAAGAAGGACTTAGGGGTTCTGGTTGATGAAAAGCTGTACATGAGGCAGCAATATGTGCTTACAGCCCAGAAAACCAACTGTATATCAAGGCTCCTAAATATCTAAAGGGTGGGTGTCAAGAAGATGGGGCCAGATTCTTTTCAGTGGTGCCGAGCTACAGCACAAGAGGCAATAGTCACAAAGTGGAACACAGGAAGTTCCATCTGAACATGAGGGAAAACTTCTTTACTTTGAGGGCAACAGAGCACTGGAACAGGCTTATCAGAGAGGTTGTGGAGTCTCCTTCTCTGAAGACATCAAAATGCACGTGGACATGATCATGTGCTGCCTGCTCTAGGTGAATCTGCTTTTGCAGAGGGATTGGATCACTTGATCTCCAGAGGTCCCTTCCAACCCCTACCATTCTGTGTTTCTGTGAAAAAACAAAACAGCAAAACAGGCAAGGAGATAGCTAGTTTGCTATGTTTGAAAAAAAAACAAAAAAAATATTTTTTCAAAAGCAGGTAAAAGTTATCAATAAGAGAGAATGATTGCTGCTAGCTTCCTCATTCCTCACAGCTGATTCTTAAGAAGGAACCTTGTTGGGGCAGGTCGATGGCATGTAATGAACCAGCTACTTGATAGCCTTGTGGGTTAATCACGCAGCCATATATTAGAGGTCATCTCGAGGGGCAGGAAGCAGAGACAACATCATCTGCTTCCAGTCGGACACCGGAAGTCAGCCGGGGATGCTTCCGGTCACGTGACCAGTACACTACCAGGAAGAGCAAGGACCAATGAGGAGTGCCGATACATGGACCAATAGCGGTGTGTCTAACACCATGCCTGCCCCACGTGCATCACTGTGTACGTTCTCGGCACCTGGTACGAATGTATAAAAGAGATAGAAAGTAAATAAAGTTGTTCTTTGCTCGCTTCATATTGGAGTAGTGAAGTCCCAACTTTCCCCCACAGAACCTGAGATTAATGTATTTACCACAGGGGAAAATGTGCCTTTTGCAGATGTTTCCTCATGCCCTTCTCTTGTAATTGAGGAAAAGTGTGATGTTGCGTTGTAATTAAGAATATTTCTTTGGTGGGGGAATATTAAAAATCAACAGCTTAAAGGTCAGATAATTTCCTTGAACAAATCATCACATGTACACAACACAGGAAACAGATCAGTGCAGGATTGCTGTAGGGTTTCTTTCCTCCACATAATCTACTGTATTCACTTCAAAACTTTACTAACAGTACAATTTCCAATAGTTAGAACTACTGTTTATATGAAAAAAAATGCACCTCTGTAATACAAATCAGCACAAATAGTAACACAAAGGATGAAAGAGGATATAGAATATTCTTCTGCGGTACTGAGACAAAAATAGTGTCTTGTGAGGCCTTCTTCAGCACATTCTTAGGACAGATAATTCAAGTAAAAATGAAACTCTCGTGTCTTTCTAAGCTGTAAATAGCTCAGTACCTCTCCTGTGCTAGAGCAGAGGTGGCCAAATCTCCTTATACAGCAAGCTATAGCTCTAACTCTTCCTATAGTCAAAATTTACTTCTTATGGTTAAGAGTCATTGGACAAGAGACCCCTTCAAATCTCAGCCATTTACAGGATATATACCACAGGAACTTATGAGACAAACAGTTCTGGATTAGTTCAGGGACTTGGGAAGGCAGGCAGTGTGTTGTTCCTTTGCACACTGGGTTACGTGGCAAATTGGCAATGTTAACCTTGGCAGTCTTTGCTGTCTCTTTCTCCACTATAATCACTCACTCACTAGCTTCCACCTAGAGTGGCTTAGATGCTGTTTACGTGACTTAATCTTTAGGATGGAAGCTAGACTTGAACATTTTACAAGATTCATATGGTTGAAGATATAAAATTGAGATACTGCTCCACCTTGGTCTGTAAAACAAAAGGCACATCAGTTTTCCCATAACAGTAATAACTAATATTTATCAATTGAACAAAAATAAATGCCAAAGTGCCATTTTCTCGACATTATACACACAACGGGTGAAAAAAAATTCCACAATTTGGACCCTTTTGTTCTGTAATATTAGTACAATATGCAAGTTACATAGCAAGTAGCAATTTTTTTCAAGTTTATCAGAATCAGACATTATTGTGCAAATGCAGTTCTATACTGCATCACCTCAAAAGAAATAGAGTAGAATTGGAAAACGTATTGTGAAAGATGGCAAGAACATTTAAAGGCATGAAATATCTTTTGGTCTATAGAATCATGTCATAAAAATGGTGAATAGAGAACAACTCATTAATGTTTCTTCACGCATAAGAACTAGTCAACATGGATTAAAAAAGCAGTTCAAAGCAGAAAAACTGGGAAACAACTTCACATATTACATAAATAAATTGTGCAACTTCCTGTACAAAACTTTGTGGATTTAAAGCATTGTCATGGATTCAAAATATGACTGAATAAATCCATTGAAAAAATTGATTCAAAATCCTACAAGATTCAAAATGGAAAGAACATTGTTAGCTTGAGTGGCTTAGCCACAGGTGGGTGGACGCCTTCATTAACTGCACACTTGCAATGATCCTATGTTCTTCACTAGAAAAGCATTATTGGCCAGTGCTAGAGATGGGACATCAGGTATATGGTCTAGTATGTGGAATTTCTGGTCTGATCCAGAAATACATATTTCCTCCCTTTAAACACTTAGGTTTTTAGTGTGCAACCTGAGTACTTTCATATATTATCTAACATTATAAACCCACAACTTTTAAATTATCTACAAGTATTTAATATGATCTAGAAGAAATTTTGATAAATAGAAGATAGAGTGTCATCATAAAATAGGAATTTAATTCAACATTTATCTCCATAGTTGTAATTCATGTATATAGACAGAGGTATTGAAGAGGCTGGGATAAGACCAAAACAAGTAATTCTGTTTTCCAGAAAGGAAAATTAAATTTATTTAAGGATACAACTTCTCTAAATAAAGGAAATCAGTTGCATCTCGTGTAATCTAAAGAAACTCTTCTCTTATGTCTGTCCAAAATAACTGTGCTTTACTCTAATGCTTTACTCTAATGACTCCACTTCCATTGTCTTCTGCCTCTGAAGAACTCAGATGGTTTGTTTTGTTTTTTTTTTTTTGTTATCAGATTATTTCATTTGATGTCCTTCCTATAACAAAGTTCTGCTGTATTCATATTAAAAGAATACAGGACTGAAAGACAGTAACAGGAGGTAATTTAGTCCTCAACTGGAACTGTGTTATTTAATCTTTTATTAAAAAACCAAAACAAAACAACAACAACAAACAAACAATCCCAAACAAACAAAAATCACAAAAAAACAAACCCATGCATAGTAAATATATTGCTAATAAACATTTAGGAACAATTGGTAAAATTCTAGTAACTTTACTATATAGGGTAGTTTTGAAAAGCAATAAATCACAAATACGAGCAAGGGGAGAAAATCAGTCTACATAATCTGAGAGGGAAGTACAGAGCTGCTAGTATTCATCTACACTGTCTCAAAGGACTACAAAGAAACAAGTGTTTCTACCCACAGAGAAAGCCACTAGTTTCCACAGCATCTGCAAGAATTGTTGGAAATAAACTAGTCCTCTGTGCTTAACAGATGGCTAATCATTATCTGAAGCTGTTATTAACTCTGTAGTAATACTTTACAGTAATTGTTCGATTTATTTTAAGCTTTCATTTTTTATTTACACTCTAATTGACACAGTTAAAAGTGAAGTTACTGCTGTTACTGTTAACTTAAAATTGAAAGCCGGACATGCAGTATAGTCATCGTATTCTGATTGGAAAAAAAAAAATCAAACATCAAGAAGTTTTGAGTTTTCTGATCAAGAAATATACAGAAATACACAATTTTCTCAATACTTTTCCATATTTTACGGTGAGGGTCCTGAAATGAACACTGAATCTTTTCCACCCAAAACAGGGACAAGGTGTCCCAGTCTATGACAGATCTTGGATTACTCTATACACAAGAAAGGGGAGGAGTAAACAATTTACTCAAGCATGGGTAGTCATATGGACAAATTACTTATAGATACATCAAATATCATTATGAAACATAATATAAACTATTTAAATGTGTACTATGAATCCTTTATTAATTTTTAAATAGTGGAAATAGAGAACCAGGGTAACAGGAAGAAAGGTACACATTTAGCTATTAATGAAGTGTCACAATAATTGTTGTGCTTCCATTGTTACCTGTTGTGCATATGGATGTTCTTACCTCATAATATGGAAGATGCTCCATCCATAATTACATATTATAGATCAAAGCTAATCCTAGTTAGTATGTTATGAATGTGAGAACTTCTGACCACTTTTTGACTTCCTTAAAATTTCAGTGATGATGTCTCACCAGTAACTTTTCTTCCCCTCAAAAAAAATTTGGGGTACTTCAGGAAAAAAAGTTCTACAGATGTTTTCTTGATCACTTTTTCTACATTTCAAAATAATTCTGCTATCCACTACTTAACAAACTAAACCAAACTAAAGGAAAACTAACCAACAGTATCTGTTGAAAAACATAATTTGTAGGACTGAGTACAAATCTGCAAGACCTACTTGTCTTCCATGAAAATGAGCAAATTATGTATGAATGCACACCTACACATTATTCATATTATTTTAATTCCTTGTTTGAAATACTGTAACTATAAGCATAGTATGAATAGTTGGAATATTTTAGTGCTTCCATGAATTTGTTTATCACATATTTTAGAACACATTTTTCAGGACTTTGTCATACAACGTAACCATATTTGTGAAAGCAGAAAAAAGAATTCATTTTTTTATCTTGAAAGCTTAATTTAAATATATATTTTTAAAACTTTTCAGGGGTGAAGAGAAATATTTATTTTGATATGAAACAATGTTAAATAATTTCAATTAATTTTAGAAATCAGCATTTCATTAATGGTGTCATTGAACAGTTAAAGCCACTTCTCTTTTGATTTTAAAGAATATCTGTGCAAAAATTTTAGGGACCGATTGCTCTCTACAACTACGTGAAAGGAGATGGAGTGAGGAGGTGGCTGATGTCTTCTCCCGAGTAACAAGTGATAGGACAAGAGGTAACGGCCTCAAGCTGCACCAGAGGAGGTTTAGACTAGATGTTAGGAAAAATTTCTTCACCAAAAGGTTTGTCAGACATTGAAATGGGCTCCCCAGGGAGGTGGTGGAGCCACCGTCCCTGGAAGTGTTCAGAAAGTGTATAAATCAGGCCCTTAGTGACATGGTTTAGTGGTAGACTTGGCAGTCCTGGGGAAATGGTTGGACTTGATGATCTTGAACGTCTTTCCAACCAGGGTGATTCTGTGATTGTGATTTGAAAATGTGTGCACTTCTTAGATATTGAAGAAATAAATGGAAACATTCCTTCTAAACTTTAATGAAAATACAGTGCCCAAAAATTTGATGCTTAATGTAAAGGAAGATAAAAAAGGATGCATACTAATGATATACAGACCATACAAGCATATATTTACCTTCACAAGATGGAGAGGATCCTTCAAACTGCAACTGTGCATTCAGTTTACAGGTTAATATATCTTGTCCAACAAGAGTGAAACCAGGATGGCACTTGTACTTTGCAAAATCTCCTGAGAAAGTTATTGATGAAAAAGTTAAAACCCCAAAAAACCTCAAACAGAAATATACCAAAATCTCAGGTGGAATATGAAATATATTAATAGTTTAGTTTAATTAGAATTCAAGTGGAAACATATGAAAGAAAAGGAGATACTATTTTTTCACCTATTTCAAAGTCATCATCTTCTGTAAACAAATCTGCATGTGGAACTGTAGGTGGAGGCTGACATTTCTTCAGCTGATAAGCTGAAAGATTTAAATGAAAAAAAGATTAAATACTGATGTATTAAGAAAATTAATTTCCTATTCACACATCCCAAATTACCAAAGCTACACTGAACCTCATGGTCTCTCGGTTACAACAATTTCCAAGTCAAATATCGTGACATTACATATTATCTGAGAAAAAAAATATTATTTTTATCAGTATCGGCAGCATATTACATTGCTTAGCTAGTTATAGATTCATTGTAGGATTGTATGCAGTTGTGATGTTTAGAAGAAGATTTTTGCAACCTCCAGGCTGGTGTTTCATGTGGCTGTCTTTGCATCATGTGACAGGGCTAATGGTTGTATAAAATTTCTTAAATTTCCTGGAAAATCCATAATTACCTGTCACATATGTGACATATCATATTAATTCTTAATTTAAGCATACTTAAACATACTTAATTTAAGCATACTTTAGGCATAAGAGTTAATCTTTCTCAAGATGGAGGTATACATATTTACATTAAGAAGGAAGAGCAGTAAATAAGCATAATAATAATAATAACAGTAGTAGTAGTAATATTTCTTCTCTACTATTCAAATTTCAATAAATTGTGAGAAATCTCAGAAAGAAGGTGGCCAGTACAATGACTGACATGTTTCAAAATGGAGTAGAATGGCTACAACAGCTGAAGAAGCTATTTCTGGATAAAAAAATACAAAACAGATTTATGATTGTGATCAATGCATATACTGTAGGAAAACTCTCCATTGGACTAAATCATAGCCAAGAACTGAAATTCTCCTGGTAACTTGATACTCTTATCCAGTTGCCTTTTTTGAAAGTTAAAGAAACAAAAAATATTGGGAATCTGCCCTCATCTTCCACAAAAGCTTCTATAGCCCACCACTGTAAAGCAATTGTACAAGGAGAAAAAAAAAACCAACATGGAGAGTTTTTCATCCATGGAGAGTTTCCAAGGATAGGGATTAGAAAGCATATACGCTTTCCTGTATATATGGTGTTCCTGCTATTTATATATATACACAAACACATACACATTCTGGAGAACACCTGAGAAAAAAAGCTTTGCAACCTGCTTAGACACTTGTAACAGCAAGTGTCTAAGACATAAACACTAAGCAGGTTTCCAGCAATAACGTTTTCCAAGAATTTACAATTGTACTGCTATGCATGCCGAGTAAGGCCCTTGACTTCACCAAACCATAATATCTCCCAGTACGTGGACTCAAAAAATGGGAATCCCTTTAATTTAGTCTCCAAGAGGCCCAATTTGTAGGGTTGCCTCAGCAGCGGCCTACGTCACTGCTTTGAATTCAATTAAAAGCACGGACGCTGTTCACATTGTACCTGATTTCCACCCATGGGACATTGTGCAAAATACTATGCAAAATAAAGAAGCAGTGCAGAGAAAAAGAAGCATATTCATTCTTTTTTTCCCTTGCTAGACTAATGCAGCATGTACTGTGGTAGAGTATGTATCTTGCCTTTTTATCATCTGAAGTCATTAACCCTGAAATACTGACCACATGCTTATGTACCTTCAACATAAGACTAGAAAATGCTCTCGCTGTCCAATTCCCTGTGTTTTGTTTCTGAGGCACTATCTTGTTATGTGGAATTACTTATTTCTCCACATGGTAACTAAAGCCAGCCACTTTAGTTTTTGCTTCTCAGATAAGTGATTTAGGTTATCATGCATCATGCCCTTCTTTTGGGAGAAAATCACAGAGAAGAAAAATATTTATGAGTCTGAATACTAGTTTTGTAAAGACTTCCCCATGAAAATAGATACTTTCAGGTACTCTCTTGCTCTGGCATTTCCTCCTGTCCTTGTGAATTAATTCACCCTATCTTTTTGAATTACAGCCCAGAAGGCTAACAATCTTCCATTTAATAGAAATGATTTGGTTGAGTTGATCAGAATTAGAACCAGAACTAGAATTCAGCATTTCAGTTCTGAGTTAGATTATTAATTTGCATGTCCTGTAGCCCTGACTGTAACTTTGAACAAAGTATTTTGCTGGATATCAGTCTTAAAGCTGTTGTTCAACCCTGTCACAACATCCCATCAACCTTTCTGACCATGATCCCTAGCATGGTCATCTGGTGAAGAATTTTATTACAGAATGTTAAAAGTAAATTAACTAATAAATGGGCCAAAATAATTCAAAAAGTAAAAGCTCAATATTAGATAGTGATGATTAACACTAAAGATATAACATAGTTTATTCAAAGACACAAATTAACTTTCTTACTATTTTTTTAAAAAAGGTAGCAAATCCATGAATCATGATAAATTTATTTAAGATCATTCAGTACATCACAAAGTTACTAAATATTTTTTAAATTAACTAACTGATTGTTGTAATTGGATGTTAATGATTTAAAGAAAACTGACCATGAAAATTGAGGACAAAGAATCCTCCTGTTGAAAAATCACTGTGAAATTTGAGGAGGACTTGATTGGAGGAACTGTAAGCTGTTTCCAGAGCTGTGTTCCCACTGAAAACTCCCAGCTGAGGTGAATTATGATCAGGACCATCCCTAGGAAGTGAAACATAAGGAGTCAACTGAAGAAATACTTTACATTTAAATGGGGGAGGTCTTTTCTCTGAAGAGCAAATTGTAAAAAATGTTTTTCCTTGCGATTCAAAATGAAAAGAAAATTGTTTTCTTTTTGTTTCTAGCAGTACAGAATACTCTTTCTAATTTGGAAGCCTAACATTTTTTGAGATACCAAGAGTACTTTACAATAGCTTTTAAGCTATTTTAAGAAATGTATTGGCTTACTGAAATTTTCTCTGTCTGTTCCTGCCACTAATTCTCATGTATATAACAGCTTAAAAAAAAGAAATCTAGAAAACTGTTGTAACCTTATCGTATTTCCAACATTTTTGACCCAGATCCTAAGAGTCCTTACTCATGACTAACACATAGAGATGTGTGGAATTTGCAATTTGCTCCTGTTATTTAAATTAATTCCAAAGACTTGAAGGTATCTTCTATGGAAAAAAAAAAAGGGGGGGGGGGGGAGGATAATGTTGCATTCATTTTCAGTATCATGTAGAACATTCAGTCCTGAGCAGGTAGGATAAGTAAACAAACACCCCTCCCCCCGCTTTTATCACTGAAGAATTTTTTGAGCTCTGCAACACTTATTTCTGGTCTTTTAGCATATTATACATAATGAATCTAAACTGAATAAAAAAGCTTTTGTGGTATGTCTTTTAGAAAGCTGGAGATTATCTAGAAGCTCTCTGAAAGCTGTTAGCTTTTGACTTTTCACAGTCTTTAAATCAGAGGCATATTTGATCACCTCAGTTGTATTGTTAAAAAGCCAAACATTAACTAATTTTTGTCTATCTCAAACCCAGGAAGATAATCTGTTCATAAAAAGAAAAATCCACCATATGGACAAACTCTGGTTCAAGTTTTAAAAGAATGTATGTCATGTATCTAAATTGTACATGTAACTTGTATTTTTCAAAATGTAATTTAAATTATTTTTTTTCTTCTGTACAGTTTCTCAGGATTATTCAGGCTTCCAATTTCTACTCTGGTATTAGTGACAATAAGAAAAAACAAACTATAGATGACTTGGCATAAAAACGTATCTTCTTCCTGCTGCCTTGAAAAGAAGAGTGAGGGTAATGAATATTGAATCGGAACTTGAAAATTTACTTAGATTTTCATTTTAAAAGTGTGATTCCCAGGGGGAAAATAAGAAAATAAAGCTTTGATATTAGGATTTGACTTTCTGTACAGAAGTGAACAGCATATACATGAATCACTTAAACAAAATTACACCAAACAGACTCCTCCCAGCAAATTCAGGAGCTATCCATCGCTAGCAACTCAGAAAATAATTTTAAAGAAAACATGCTTGTAACTCATATGCATTTGGGAACTGAGAGAAATAAACTGTAAAACATTTGTTTTAAAATCTTTATTGAAAGAGTGTAACAATTCAGGAATTCAGCACATACTTCAGCCAAACAAGTTCAAAAAGCTGATACAATTTTAGGATTTAATTGCTTACATAAAAAAAGAAGTCATTGATACAGTTAGATCTTTACCAGTGAAAGTTTTGGTGTTCTGTTTTTTTTTTAATTTAATGTGTCAGAGAGGACAAATTATGATGCATTTTACACTTGGACTTATAGGTAATGCAAGTACCAAATGTAGCCAAATAGCAGTTCATAAATAGTTATCCATCTCTATAAACTGACCAGATTTTCCCTGTATTATATGGACTTTAGCATTTAGGTACAGGAATAGTGGACTAGCTGAGGGATGTGAGCAGCTGACTCGCACAGAATTAAGTTACATCCTATATTCTGTGCAAACTGTCCTTTTGCCAGTAGCATATAAGAGAGACGAGACCTAGCCATAGATGAGAAAATACGTAACAACTTCAGCATCATTTCTGCCTGCTTTTCAGCGCAGTAAATTCTTATTTTGACAGCCCTGAGACCTCTTCTTCCAGATGAGGACAGAAAGTTGAGATTGGTTTTGGGGTTAAGAAATCTAAGTTCAGAGAAGGGGAACATACAATATGAAACTTAAAGACGTAGAGACACAATAGTTGATATCCTGGCTTGATAAATATAGAGACTATGTCTATCACCCATATTAAGATATAAAAAAAAATAAAAATCTTAATTAATGCCCGAATTATTTAACACCTGAAGATGTCAAAAAGTTTCCGCACAGCTAGCACATATTGCTTTTTATGTTAATGGACACGTAATCCAACATAATGCAGATTGTTACATTACTTTGACCTCACAGGGACTCAATTAGAAAACAGAAAGCTTGAAGGAGATCTGATTGATAACTGAGTTTGGGTTTCAAAGTGTTTTTGGAACAATATTCTTCAAGAATTCAGACAGTGATATGTAATATTGTTTTTTCATATAATCATAGAACATGTTTATGCTGTTCTTCAGCACATATGACAATCTAAAGAGAAATACTAAGCAAAAGCTGTAGTTTGGGACAGTGAGATCTGATAAATCAATCAGAAAAAAATCACTTTTGTTTTGAAAAATTGCATACCACACTGCAATGTAGTCATTCACAGGTTCAGTTTGGAGTAAGGTAAAGTTGATATAAATCCCATGGCCTGGAGGTACAATAATTAACCAAGTACAGTCTTTGGAATTTGGGTATTCATCTGGAAATCCTGGGGAGTAAACTGTACCATTCTGAGCGGTTACATTATAGCCACAAGGAGCTGAAAAGAAAACAGATGAAAAATTAATAGGAGAAAAATACTTTTTTGTGTTACAAATGGAATATGAAAATGCTCACAAATTCTAAAAACTACAGAGGACAAAACAATCTAGGTCTTAAAGACAGCAGTTTTCCTTGCTTTCAGAGACAGAAAGTATTCATATTTCTAAGCAATAATTTATCTGATGTATTTCAAATTTAATTTCTTTAAATCCATGAAAATCTACTGGGACTGTTGCTTTTCTACAGAATTCGTGAAACTAAGTTACGACATATTTAAAAAGGGGCACCTTTTGCTTGCATTCAAGATTAAGAAACAAATAAATAAGCAAACAAAGCTTGCATGTTTCCATACAATTGAACCCTAACTGAACTGTAATAGATTTCTGATTAAAAAAAACCCAAACAAAAAGTCTGATTGTTCTTTCACTATCTCAAATACCATTATACTTTATTTCTGATAGTTTTAGCCATGTTTAATGGTGCTTCAATTGCAGTTTGCATGCTGACTATTCCTATGACAGGTTAAATGAAGATAGAGACACAAATTAGAATATACTTGCTGAATGAAATCTGTAGACAAATCAATGCCAATGGTTGATTTAATCCAAGGGTTGCAAATACGGAATAATGTGCTTGTTTTTGAGTCTCAGTTTGTGGGAATTGACTGACTATGGGTTCAGGTATAGATCTGAGTAGACATATGGCCATCAGTGCAAACTAGTAAGTATCACTCATTAGAGTGAAACCATAATCTCATCTGTGAGCACTCATTAGGTTTTACTATAAAGCGTATGTTATTGTCAGAGACCTTATGACTCTCCTTCAGAGCCTCTTAATTTCTTTTTCACCTTGTAACAAGTGATGGAAAAGGAAAAGGAACAGGAAAAAGGAAGAAGGAAAAGGGAAAAGTTAAAAGGAAAAGGGAAAAAGGAAGAAGGACTGAGAAATGCAGAAGGATGTCACGTTTCCTGTATGGTTTAAAGCTGCTATACAACTGGGGTAGGAGGATCATCTGGCTAGTTGACACATAACCCTTCTTGAAGGAATCTTCTTAATAATCACTGGATTTATAGGACAGGTTAGGAAAGCTTTAACACTTAATTTTCTTCATCCATATCAGTACTAGCTAGTATGATACACTTAGCACATCTTCCCATCTTGGAACAGAATGATATCTGCTCCTGAAGTACAACCTTTTAGTGCCCAACAAATGAAATGAGCTAAAGAAAATAAAGGGTTGGTTCAATCTGTCTGATTCCTTGTCACATGTACAGGCCAAGGGCAGCTGGCAATATCTATCAGCTCTGATGATTCTGTGATGAACATGTGACTTGAGCCCATTTTTTACTGTTCCCTAGTCCCCTACATTTATACCATGCTCAGACTCCTGGTCTCAGAATTCTTATCTGTTCTTTCCACAGTACTCCATGTTTACAGCTAAAAGACTGCTTTGACAAGTATGCTTACAACACTGAAATACACTTAATTTATAAATTTTATTCTTCTAATTTCTGATTTACTACTACAATAAGGATCCCAAAAATACATGCTGTAAAAGACCAACATTTTAAGTTAAATGTTCCATGTTTATCTTGTTGATTTCAGTAGGATTACCCCTAATGCCAACAGTCTAATAATAAAAAATAGTAATACAAACAATTACATATAGCTAGAAAAATCTCTAATACTAACACTACAACAATATTCAATGAATCAATACAAAACATAGTGTGTGAAAACAATTTTCAAAGGGAACAGATTATGTAACAAATGTACAGAAATGTAAGATATGTAAGAAGCTAGATTTCTAAGAACATATGCAAAACAATATGGTTTCCCACTGATAAACATCTCAAACTGCATGTCAGAAATTAGTGGGTATTTTAAAATTCATTTTAAATAGTAAACTAAAAGGATCTAGGGAGAATATGGATTTGGCATCTGAAATCTCTTTATTTTAGGAATACAAAGAGTGTAGGTCAACCTTAATGGGAAGAGAGAAAAAGCATAATTCTCTTATCTTTTTATGTTTTTTAAAGTATTTTATTTTTCTATTGTTATGCAAGATAATAAAGCACATTGTAGCTGACTGGCAGAAGATAACATAATGAGTTTTAAAAGCCTTTATCATCAGGTGACAAGATTTAGAAGGACTAAATAAATTTCTAGCCTCTAGCAGTCTGTTCTGAAGTAGAATGAATGAACCTTCTTTCACAGTTTTTCCATGGCTTCTACCTGTCGCTCAGTTAGATCTTTCATGAATTGCTCACAGCCTTTTCTGGTTTTACTAACCTAAAAGTTCTTAAGTGTTTTGTGTAGAGAAGCATCTGTCCCATCTTTCAACATTAGTGTCAAATACACTGGATGTACATTCTGCAGTGAAAACCTGTAGCATCATTAACCTCTTGTTACGAAGGCAATTATTTATTTCAATCTATTTTATATCTTCTTAACTGGTTGATTATCTATGACAGCACTTCAGTTCTACACATTAACTACCTAGTTTTGTGATAACATCCTATATGAGACTTTGTCAAAGCTTCTAAAGTAATGTCAGAAATTTTGGTCTTGCACTTGTGCTTTCTAGATCATAGTCAAAGTAAAAGCTTTACAATGGAAAACTTTGTATGTTACATTGTACACCGCCCATCTCATCCCTAAATTAGAAAAAAAGAAGAAAGAAAAAATCACATGGAGCTTATGATAATTTCTGGCAGTGTCATGAGTTCTCATGGTGACAGATACTAGTAGGAACAATAAATTACTGCTGAGGAATACGATTCATAAAATATGTATGAAAAAAGCACATACCATTCTGACTTTAGCTACTTACATTACAGATTAGGATAAAAGTACAGTTTGTTGGCAAAAGTTGCAATGCATACACACACAAAAACAAGTAAACAAAAATCAGAAAGCATTGAGAGTTCTGAAGCAAAAGAACCAACAGAAAGTTACCTTCGCATCTGGGGAAATGATAGTTCCAATTTCTGTTGATTCCATGTTGACATGTGAGAACAGGTTGACCCCTCAAAACATATCCAGGATAGCATTCAAATGATACTGACTGACCCACACTGTAATCTGAGTTGACTATATAGCCATTCAAAAAAGGAGGAGGATCAGGGCAGTTCTGTAACTCATAAGCTGGAAGAGAACAGAAGTACTTTTTATTGCTTAGTCAGCTTTCAAGACAGGAAGTAAACATTAATATAAATTCTGTAATGCATTCCATAACAGGTAGACACCGGAATACCAAACTCCAGTAAGAGAGTGATTAACATATAACAAGAAATAAATCATCTATTGGGACCATTCTGATCTTGATAAAGAAATGAAAAAATCACCTCTGGAGGCAAAATATAGGAAAGATCAAAATCTGGAATAGAATGAATTGCCATTTACATCAGAAATTTAGAGAGGAAAGTCAAAGAAACATTTTGTGCAGGTTATGACGATGGAATATGATGTTTTAATAGTTCATGTGGAAGCTTTGGATTAGGGTATCATATAAGTTATGTGTTTATTTTTAAACAAATTTATAGGTTTAATCCTAGTGCCTAAGATCGAGAAGTAATAGTTTTATAATAAGATAACATTTTTTTAAGCAAGATACATGGAATTAATTTATTCAATAAATAAGATGGATATACTTAGCAAGTGTGTCACTAAGTGACATAATTTCATGAGTAAGTCAAACATTTTCATAAACTATTTATACTCAGTTTTAGTTTAGTATGTTGTCTCAAACATCTTGCTCTGAATGCAGCAACATTTCTACGGATGTTAAGAAAAATTTGTTCACTGGAAGCATTGTCAGACACTGGAACAGGCTGCCCAGGGAAGTGATTGAGTCACCATCCCTGGATGTATTTAAAAGATGAGTAGAAGTGGAAATCACAGAGCATCAGAAAGAGTTCCTTCTAAAGAATTCTAAAGAACTCTAAAGAACTAAAGAGTTCCTTCCTCCATAGAAAAAATAGCATTAATGATTCACCATATTTAATGTCAATGTTTATGTTTTCGAAGACCTCAAAATATTCAATTAAACATATTTAATTAATACAAAAGATTATAGATAATTTAAAACTACCTATTTCCATCTATTTTCTAGAGTATTTAAATGATAAATATTTCCACAGGAAGCAAAAAATAAAGGCAGTTTTATAAAAAAGTTATGCAGAATTATTCACAAACAAATTTACATAGGTAAGATAGCAAGTAAGTGCTGTTTAAGAAATAATTATTGAGAAGATGAACGTCCTGTTTTCTCTAAGCATTCCGTTCACAGAAGACAAGAAAGTTCAAATAAGAGCAGTAATACCAGTGTGTTTCGTATTAATGTGTGCTGTTAAGTCCAAGCTCTAAAAATACAATAAGAGACACAAAGAATATCTTATTGAACAGAGTATTTTGGGTTTTTTTTAAAGCTAGTCACTACAATATGGACATGCTCATCCTAGAAATATATGCTTATTATTATCCATTAAATTATTCAAACAAGCAATTTCAGCAAAACTAAGCTAAGCATATAACTTAGGTCTGCTTAACTGCTTACTTAAAGTTAACATTGTACTTAATTGCTTTACTGAAGTACAGCTATTATCATGAGGTATTTTAGTCATTGCTGATTACAGTCATACTGTAAAATAAATAGATCTATTTTGAGAATGTCACCTTCTTTTCTTTGTAACATTACAATTGGAAGAGATGTGGAGGTACAAAAAAAAAACCAAGAAAAACTTAACAATCAGAATTAATTGCTACTGGAAAGGAAATACTAAAAGGTTTGTTCCACCTTAATTATGCTTGACTAAAATTTTGTGCTAAATCTAATAATGACTCATTAATTTTTAATGCTATTATTACTCCTGCTATCATTATTCGTTTAGTACTACTACAGTTAATGTCATTATTATCAACATCTTTATTAAAAATAGAGTACTAGAAAGATTATTTAAGAGTACAGGACATATTAAGACTAACATTACATTATATAAAAGGTTACTTAGCAAATTATATTAAAAATACTATAGAGATTATTCTGGAGGGTCAAAGGATCTCACAGATTTATTTTACAGGGTGAAGCACTACATTGCCAAATAGTTACAATTGCAGTGGTTTGGAAAATTTGATTATACAACCTTTTGAGGAGATCAATACACATGAAAAAGATTCTTCCTTATTGGTTAATTTTTTACAATACAATATTCATAGGTTACATTTTAAACATACTTAATATAGCCTTAGGTTTTTTAAGTTAGTCTTAAAAATTCATGTCAGAAAAAAACACCTCATGGATCTACATGTGAAAACACAAGAACAGCTCAGGTGAAAGAGGAAATCCTGGAAGAACATGAATATATCTCCATCCCTCTGATTTGCACAACATCCTTTACAGTTCTTTGGGTTCTTAACATAAAAAAAATAAAGCCTACCTTTTAAACTTCTAGTTAGTGTTTATTCAGAGATGCATATGCTTTTTCCTGTTGTAAGTAAGGTTAACAAAACAAACATACAGAAAATTTTGGGGTTTGTTCTGGTACTTGTTTTAGTAAGATTAAAACCTCTCCATAAAGCAAATTACCATGAATTTGAAAGGCAATCTGTCAGGGGTGAAAGCACTTGTGTATGAGCAAACAGTTGTCTTTTTGTTTTGTTTTGTTTTCTTTTTTTGTTTGTTTTGGTTTTTTGTTTCCTTTTTTTAAAGATTCAAAATGTGAAGCTACTGTCTACATGTGACTTCTGCTATAAATCCTATAGATGACTCTTAAACTATTAGAGTAACTATACATCAGGTGATCCATCTATGATACTATGATATGTAGTCCACTGAGGGAATATGTTCTATAGTTTTAATATAAATATGAATGATATTCTTCTCTGCTCTTTTGATATATGCTGCAGCTATACCTGATTTAAAAGAGCAATTCATTATTCAGTCATCACTATCAAATATTACCCACAAATCCTGATGTCACATCTCACAAAAGAAAGCTTTTTTTTTGAGTGTCACGCCCAAAGACTTGTTTGGTATTGAGCTTTAAAAAATGATATAGCATTTCACAGCAGAAAAACCTCTAGTGAGAGCTTGAAGTGAAGCCCAATATAAGGAAAATCTGAGAAAAAGATTTAACTCCAATGCTGGCAGTATTCAAAAACGTGGATTTTGAAATGATCTTGTATTGACATTTGGCATTTCTTTGTGAAATATTTTTCCACTGGCAAGAAAAGAGTGTAAATCACAAAAGAATTATAATTGATCCTCTGCCACCTTTTTTTTAAGATTCATTTTCCTTCTTACATTAACACTAGGGTGACTTATTGCCTTTGCAAGTCTCTCCTACATCTATAACACTTCAACATGGAAATATTTACAGAAAAATTGTATGAGCAGAGAGTTGAGCACACAAATACTCAAATGTTAGAAAAGCTCACAATAAAGGCTACTTAAAACTTTCATTTAGTCTTATTGTACATTACTTCAGTATCATGCTGTGTATAACTATAGACTCAAGAGCAAACTAAACTAGACTAGACTAGACCATAGAACAGTTTGGGTTGAAAGGGACCTTAAAGATCATCTAGTTCCACCCCATGGGCAGGAACACCTCCCACTAGACCAGGTTGCTAAAAGCCCCATCCAACCCGGCTTTGAACACTTCCAGGGATGTGGACATCTACCACCTCTCTGGGCAAATTGTTGCAGTGTCTCACCACCCTCCTCTTAAAATATTTCTTCCTTATGTCCAATCTAAATCTGCCCTCTTTAGGCTTAAAACTCTTTGCCCTGCTTTTGTCACTAAAGACCCTGTTAAAAAATCTCCATTTTTCTTACAAGCCCCTTTTAAGTAGTGAAATGCCACTATGAGGTGTCCCCGAAACCTTCTCTTCTCCAGGCTGAACAACCCCCCAATCCTCTCAGCCTGCATTCATAGAAGAGGTGTTCTAGCCCTCTCATTATTTTTGTAGCCCTCCTCTGGACTTCTGCTAAGAGGTCCATGTCTTCTTTGTGCTGAGAGTGCCAGAGGTGGATGCAGTACTACAGGTGGGTTCTCACAAGAGCAAAGTAGAGAGTGATAATCACCTCCCTCAACCTGCTGACCACACTTCTTTTTATGGAAGCCCAGAATATGATTTGCTGCAGCCAATGATAGGACTGGCAATCTGGAACCTCACTTTATTGCTTTAAGCACCAAAGGACATAATTTTTCCAGATGCAATGACTCCAGATTAGAATCATAAAACATGGCTTAATTTTGTCAGATGAATTAGAAAATAATTTGCTACGAGCCCCCCAAAATATCTTATTTTATTTCCATTTTCATTCCTCCCTTAGGACATCATCTAAAACCCTTTTAGAAATACAGAATTTAGAAATTTAGAAATTCAACAATCCCCTTTTCTTTCCAGGATTTCTATGACTCAGAAACTCCATCATAATTGTCTTTCTGTGCTCGTGAAAGAAAGTGGGTGCATTCTGAACTTTTTTCTGTGTTTTCTGGAACATGTTGCTCTCCAACTACAATAGGGTAAGATTCTTATATTAAGATTTATGCCACATTGAAATTCAAAACTGACTTAAAACACTCTTGAGAGTTCCACTAACAGGAACTAGGATTGCCCTAGCAAAATAACACAAATAAAATATGTTATCTGCTTCCCTCTGAGAAGTCCTAGTCCTAAAGGGAAAGCTATGTGGAAAAAAGATGTTCCAGAAATATTAAAAGGCTGAGGTAACAGTCATAATACAGACAGTCTAACATCCATTCTACTAACTGTATTCTTCAGTGTACTAAATTCTGCTATGAATCCCTTGGAGGCCATAAAAACTATTTATTTCTTCCAACTTAACATATATCTTGAGTCATTCCATCTACATGCGAAGTGTCCCAAGCCTGTAATTAGCTAACTTGGCTTACCAGTCAAACATTTGTGGCTGTTCTACTTCCCCTCAGATCTAGTGTACATAGGCTGTTTACAACTCAGATACTGAGATCTGACAGATGTGAGGGTCTCCGAAAGTCAAAATCGCCAGTCAAATGCAATTTAGAAATATTATTCTAAGTATTTCTGGTTGCTTGCTCTCTTTGCTGCTTTTCACAGGTGACAAGACCACAGCGGTGATAACAAAGAGAGCTGTAACTTCCCTAGGGTTCTGCTAAGGAGATGAAACTTTTGACTGCATTCAGAAATACATAGCACCTAAGTAATTTAGGTTATATATTCAAATCCTGTGCTGTGAGAATTCACAGACTAGTGCTTAAGAAGCAGCAAGAGCTACTTGCAAGAATGGGAAGCAAATATTTTACTGTTCTCACTGTGTATACACTTTTCTTCCTTCCTTACCAAAATAATGTGCTCAGAGTATAAACACAGGCTACATTAAGCTTCATTCTCATAGTATATTTCCATCTTCAGAAAGTCAGCAGAAAAATTGAGAAATAGCATTATTAATTCTTTCCTTCATTAGATAATATTAATATTCTTTGTTCTCCCCTGACATGAGGGGTTATCAGAAAGCCTTCTCCTTCATAAAATGCTAAGGTCTCTAGAAAACTTCATTTTTTTATGACATGGAAGTTTGCTTTAATAAATATAAACATTAGAGTCTCCCTTTATTTTTAGACTGTTGTCTTTATAAAAAGGCACCTACCTGGAAAAAAAAGTCTGGTAGCTTAATGCCACTACTTGTTGTATTCTAGTTAGCAGAAATGGCAATTTTTCACTTATGATAAAGTATTCATTGAATTGAACCAAGCTTAGTACCATTCAGTAAAATGACAAATTTAGTCTTAAATCAATTTTAATGTAAACTTAAGTACATTTTAAAAAAACATACTAGGATTAAGCTATGCAGTTTTGTAGGCACTTACTAATAATATGCAACACAGTCATTAATGTGAAACACATTCATTAATGTGCACAATAATATGCAAAAAATTCATTAAGACAGAATGAGTTTGATGAATGTGACTGCAACTATTAACTCTTTTTGCCTAGTCATCTTTTTTTTAAGGGCAAATTAATTTAATTATTAGAAAAACAAAGCTTTTTTATTTATATAACTTTTTTCCCAATTATAGTATATTAGAACATCCGAAAATGGGATCAATTAGAAGCAGTCTGAAAAAACATCTTTTAAATGCATAAAGATGTCAGGTTCTCCAATCCATCTGCTTTGCTTTACAAATTCATTTTTATAGAAATGGCAGAAGTGGACAAAAGTAAAAGTACTGAAAAAACTTATTTTTTTAATATTAAGTATAAATTTGTTCTAATTCTTTGCAGCATTTAGTTTGTGTGTGCTACATCTGCTTGCGCTGGTATACACCCTTCAGTTATACATACAACCTTTACTTAGTACTGAAAATCAGTTGTTCCCTTTTAATATGCCTATTTTACATGACTTGAGATATTAAATACTTTAGCAATATGTTTCTTGGAAATCATGTAAATTATTACTGGTAGGCTTCAAAAGACTTGTTTGTTTGGTATAGTAACTATTAGGTTTACTTGGTCAAGAAGATGAATTAATTCAGTAGATTGCTTAGTCAGCAGCTGGACAAACAAAGCCTGCATTTTTTTATGTGTATATTACTATATATTTACATAGTATCTATACAGTTTCTCATTATTTATTACTCCTACAGTTTCTTACATTCTTATAAGCATGCACCACAATGATGAAGCCTTTTCTGGATTACCTTACCTTATTTGCAGCATCTTCAAAACTTTGAAACAATATAAAGAAGTTTTCTGCCCGAGTAAAATGCTATAGGCTTTGTGCCATTTACACACCTGACAGTGCAAGATGTCAGAGACATGAGATGCATCTGGACTTCCATTGCCCAGAGCTGGTTTTAGCTCATTTTAAGAACTGCTAGCAGTCAAATGATTATTACCTAAGATGTTTCAGGTTATGCTCTGCAAACACCATGTATGCTAAAGGCCTAGTAAGCCCCAACAGTCACTGCTTAACAAAACAATAGTCCTTCACAGTAATTGAAGCTGGGGAAAGGAACTTTCAAAGTTTATCTGGGAACCAGTAAGAAAGAAGCAGACTGTGGTAATAAAAAAATGTAAAAAATAATCCAAGTGGAACCCAAGAGTGAAGAGTAAGAAATCCCTACCATGAACATCATATATTTCCCAGCACAGAGCTTGGGATGCCAATTATTGTCTGAAAAAAACATGAAGCTGACAATGTTAGCCTACATAAGAGTACTGGCAGGGTAAACATAACACAAAAGAAACGGGGTAAAGAGGAGGAAGTTTTGCATAAAAATTTCAACTGCTTATGATTTTGTTCTGTGTTAATTGACTTGCACAACTGAACTGTGTAACCATTAATTGGACTAAAAGTAAATTCTTAGCTTTCTACATACAATATGCCTCCCTTTGCATAGATTTTAAATGTGACACCCCTGCCAAATCCAGAAACAATCTAGAAGACAAGATAACCAAGTATCAAGGGCAGCAGGTGTGGGACTACAAAGAAAAGTCAGCTATCAAAAGCAATATATACTTTGTATGAAGAACAATAAGCAGTCATTAAAATTCCTCAATTGTAAACTACTGGGATTTTCTTTCAGCATGTCAGAGGACTGGTGAATATGCTGAAACACAATATTTCCGTAAGTTCTTCTTAGATTATGAATACCTTCCATTGAGAGAACAATTTCCTACATGTTCTAAATCATGCTGAGCAAGTTACTTGTGCTCAGTGAAATGAAGCTAAAAAATGCAATCTTAGAAAAAAATATGTGAGGAGAAATGTTAGCAATAGAAATGGCTAGTGCATCCTGGGATCTCAAAAGCAACAGAGAATTTGTACTCTCTGAATAAAAAGAAACATATTCAAGATACTTCATTTTTAAAGAACAAAAGTCCAAAATCTGTTTGCAGAATGCAGAAAAGGAGGTACATGGAAGAAGGAACATAAGTCAACTAAAAGTTCAGTAGAGTGAGCTTAGCTGGTAGATCCTAATCACTTAAAAACTGAACATGACAGTGCTAGCAACTTTCCACATTAGGAAAAAAATCAATAAATTGTAAATGCCTTTTAAAATAATTCAATGTTTTTCCCCAGCATATTTTTATTTGAGTGGATTGTGTTGTATTTCTTAGAGTTTTAAAATGTATTTTTTTAATATATAAACTAAAATACCGTGTTTCCTCAAAACAGTATTCAGGAATAAGTCATCCCAGAGTCTCTTTACAAGTAAGGAGTATTGCATAAAAATTAACTGTGTGAAGTGCCTTTGCTGGAGAAATTGTTATGCTTCTCATTCATTGCAAAAATAAACATGGATGACTGTATATATATTTGGTAATTAAAATACTCCTATAATTACACATTTTGAGAAACAAGGTAATAAATAATAGTTGTATTTTTTATTTGAAATTCGAATTACTCAAATATCAGTTAATTTAACTTTATGTCTTTCTTGGTTCTGAATTTTCTATCTACTAATATAAATATTATACTAATAAAGTAAGAAAATTCTTATCAAATTGATACTATTTTTGAGACCTTAATATATTTTTCTGGAATCTTTATATAAATATTTGCAAAATACTACAACAAGTTTCTGAATTTCTAAGAACAATACTTTTTTACGGTTTTCTTTTATTCTGAGAATGCCACTACACTATCTTTGTCACTTAAAAATATTCTATTATAAGACCCATCTAATGAAAATTTTTAACCTTTCATAACACATTGTTCTGGTTTTACATGCATTGCTTTTCCTCTATTTAAATACTAGAATAAAATTTTATATTGTAAATGAGTTAGTCATGACAAGACTTTTGTTGTCAGCCGACAAGTTGCAATTGGGAGAAGCAGAAAGAAAACTGCTTATCTAAAAAGCAAGTGATTTTAATAAGAGAGGGTTAGAGTGAAAAAAAAAAAAATCCGTTTCCTTTGTATGGTGTCCTCTTTGTCATATTCCCATTTACTTCTGACTGTAAAAAAATAATCATACTGGACATAGTGGGAAAGGGAAGAATGGAAGAAAAGAGGAATTATGAGTTTAATTCATCAACCTTTTTAAAATATGGAATAAACTTCAGCACTAATATAATGGATTTCTGACTTTTGAAAGCTGTCATCTTAATGGCAACCCCAGACTGGATATAGATTATAAAAGATTCCTTCAGCAATTTACCATTGGTAAATAAAGGAACGTTGCCTGTAACAGGCAAAAAGATAAAAAGTGAACTTGTGATTTGACTGAAATAATTAACACAACTGCTAACTTCAATAAGCCCAAGATTTCATAGACCAGGGGTTATAGCAATCAGCTTAACTTCTGTATTCTTAGCTCAACATGTATTCTTCTTAGCTACACTTGAGTACCATATGAATAATTCCCCGGGACTGTTTCCTACTGCTCAGCATAGTAAATTGCTTTAATGAGAAACAAACAATATTGTCTAAATGAATAAAATCAATAAAAAGATAGACAAATTATAACAACATATTTTCCTGCATTTGTAATTCTATGAACTGTAGCACAGATTACAGTCCTTCTGTCTATCTTAAGCAGATACTGCCTAAATATAAGGAATAAATTACAGGTAAATAAATTTGCCTGTTATAGGCTAAGTATAGAAAACTTATAGAATCATAGAATCATAAAATAATTTGGGTTGGAAGGGACCTTTTAAGGTCATCTAGTCCAACTCCCCTGCAATGAGCTGGGGCATCTTCAACTGGATCAGGTTGCTTAGAGGCCCATCAAACTTGATTTTGAATGTTTCCAGGGGTAGGGTGTTCACCACCTTTCTGGGCAACCTGTCCCAGTGTTTCATCATGTTGATTGTAAAAAAATTCTTCCTGATATCCAGTCTAAATCTACCCTCTTTTAGTCTGAAACTGTTTCTAACTCATTCTATTACTACATGCCCTTGTAAAAAGTCCTTCTCCAGATTTCCTGTACTGGTACTGGAAGGCTGTTAGAAGGTCTTTCCAGAGCCTTCTCTTCTCCAGGCTGAACAATCCCAACTCTCTCTCTCTCAGCCTCTCTTCATAGGAGAGGTGCTCCAACCCTCTGATCATAGGAGGATAGAGCTGGCTTTCCAAGCTGCAAGCGCACATTGTGGAGATAGAGAGACAGAGAGAGAGAGAGAGAGAGACAGAGAAAGAGAGATCTCCTCAGCTTTCTTAAAACATTGTGACTCTGGATCTTTAGAACCTCTTCCTAGTTTAAAGCAAAAATTTAATTGATAATCAGAGGTAATTTGCAACAGATCTGATGTCTCAGTAGTCCTGGAGTACAAGTTGTGTTATTGGATTTAGGTACTGGGTTCTAAGTGAAAACAGACACAAGCATTGACCAATTATTGGAGGAGTCTGAAGTAGATCGATGTCAACTGTATTATGTTGTGAACCAATATATATATATATATATTTCCAAATCTATACAATCTTTTACTTTGATCTGGCCTATCATTTCCTTAGATATACACAAGCATCACTGTCCTTGTTAAGCCATAGATTACCATGTACAATAAATATATATTCATCCAGATACACAAGAAGAGATAACAATACAAAAAGCTAAGTATTTTGATGATTAGAAAGCAAACTGAGCCTGTGTCCTTGTTGCCCTGCTAAAAATGTAACAGATCATGTACGCTTTCCTTTAAAGGGAACACAAAACCCTAATGAATGAGCTGGAACATAGCAGAACGTATTATACAACCTACAAACAACTTAAGATTTGACTGCTAATTTCATGACAGAAAATGCTGTTAGTCAGGAGTTAATCACATGTAGTTCAGCCTATAAAGATTCGATACCATTAAGGAAGGGCTTGTTATAGTAAGGAAAACCACACTAATTAGAACCAGACAAAAAACACGTGAGAATATACAGAAAATACACCACATGGATTTGTATTTTATTTATTTGGCATTTCTGCAATTTTTCACTTTTCTGTCTTTCCAGAAAAATGTAAAAAGAGTCTCTAGTCCAAACACAAATACCCTTGACTGGTCGGAATAAAAATCACAATATGCATGACTTTCTGGACTGCGAGCACATGTTGCCAGCTCATGAAAAGCTAAACAGGAACTGCCAATGTATGTTTGCAGCCTAGAAAGCCAACTGCATCCTGGGCTGCATCAGAAGAAACATCGCCAGCAGGTCGAGGTAGGTGATTCTCCCCCTCTACTCCACTCTTGTGAGACCCCGCCTTCAGTACTGTGTCCAATTCTGGAGTCCCCAGCAAAAGAAGGACATGGAGCTGTTGGAGTGAGTCTAGAGAAGGGCCATGAAGATGATCAGGGGGCTGGAACACCTCTCCTGTGAAGGTAGGCTGAGAAGGCTCCGGAAAGAGCAGCCTTCCAATACATGAAGGTGGCCTACAGGAAAGCTGGAGAAGGACTTTTTACAAGGGCACATAGCAATAGGATGAGGGAGAAGCAGTTTCAAACTAAAAGAGGGTAGATTTAGACTGGATTTTAGGAAGAAATTCTATACTGTGAGGGTGGTGAGACACTGAAACAGGTTGTGCTGAAAAGTTGTGGCTGCCTCCTCCCTTGAAGTGGCTTTGAACAAACTGGTGTAGCAGAAGGTGTCCCTGCCCATGGCAGGTGGGTTGGACTTAGATGATCTTTAAGGTCCCTTACAACCTAAACTATTCTGTGATTCTACGGTGTTGTGAGACTATTCCCTCTTTCTAAGACTGTAACAGAACCAAACTCCCCAGGCAATAGAGAGATGTGACCTCTTTGTGGGCATATTTTATGAGCATTATCCTAAATCAGGTGATCAGAATCATCTACTGGAAGATTTTTCCTCTCTACCCATTTACTCTGTAGATATTATCTAACTAGAAGTGTATATATGTGTGCATGCAAATAAATACTATGCTGGGGCTGGCTACAAGAGAGTCAAGTTTTCTTCACAGCAGCTCGTATGGTGCTTTTTTTTACATCTGACCAAAACAATACTGATAACACACTAATGTTCTGACTTTTGCTGAACAGTCATTGCATAGCACCTAGGCCAGCTCTGTTTCTCACTCTGCCCTGTCACTGTTAATAGATTGGGAGTGCGCAATAGGTTAGGAGGGGACACAACCAGGCAGATGAGCTGAACTAACCGAAGAGATATTTCATACCATATAAAATCATGCTCGGCAATAAAAGGGAAAAGAGAGGGTTTAGGAACGTTAGTCATCTTTGCTTGAGAACTGGATGGGCATTGGTCTGCCTGTGGGATGTGGTGAGTGATTGCCTTTGTATGTTTTGTTTTCTTACTCTCTTCTGCTGCTTGTCCTTTACTTAATAAAAAATGTTTTTTATGATGGCCTCCAAATTTTCTTGTTTTTACTATTCCTTTCTTCTTCCCTCCATCCCACTGGGGGTGGGAGGAAAGTGAGTGAGCAGCTGCATGGTGCTTAACTGCCCACCAGGATTAACCCACAACACATACATGTTTATACAAATACGTAGGCTTAAATAAATATATATGAAAACCTAATCAAGTTATCTAAATTAAGAGCCTAGAATAAGGTGGCGTGAATCTCCCTCACTGCAGTTAGATGAGAATTCAACCAGCCATTCCACTTTGTTAAACTGTTCAGGTACTACAATGGAGCTCAACAATTTTCAGTAGCACTATTTTAACATTTTAGAAATATGCAAAAATTAATGATGTTTTATTGTCACTAGTGGGAAAAAATCGAAACAAACAATGAAGATGAAAAAAGTCAACAGTAGAAGACCACAAAAAGTTCTCATGTTCAAATACTGAATATATGTACTTGAAAATACAGATACAGAATTTGTGTTATATGATGTCTTTTCATTTCCTGTTAATTTTCACATAAGTCTGGAGTGCAAAAATGTAAGAATTATAAAGAATTTCACCTGAATATTTAAAATAGCTCACTTTATTTTGAAATCCTCATTCATTACATCAAAAAATAACAAGATTATATAAACTGTAAAACAAGAAAGTGAATATTAGCTGTAGTGCCCATTAACAGTACACCTTCATGGGATGGAAAAGGGTATCAGCTGTCTAACCTTCTGCAAATGACATCATCTTGGCTTCAGGTTTTTACATGAGTAAAATAAGATTCCAATTCAGCACAATTTCAGTTATAAAAAAAGTTCAATCTTTGGATTAAACAATTTACTGATTTAAAAATGTGAAACTAAAACAATAAAAAAAATATTTTTCCATTTTAGCCATGAAGTTCATTGTGCTGGTTCCTACTTACCTTGGTATGTCAACTTAAATCCTTGCCTGTTTTCTGAGTGATCACTGTAAAAATGGACCAGTGTTTCATGAGTAGTACTTAGCAAAGGTGATGGGAGTTCCATCCCACTAAACTGACCGATCATAGAGCTGGTGTGATAAGGCCCATTCTGAATTTCAAGGAAATCATGATTTGCTTCAGTTGAGAAATTCAGAAACTGAATGTGTGCACCTGCAGCATTGAGAAAGAAAAATTGAAAACAGACTTTTCATAAATCATGTTGCTTAATGCTACAGCATGCAAATACAAAAAAAAAATTCATAATAATTGCTATAGACACTGTATTTATATTTTAGTCACCATTCAAAGTGGGATGCTTCAATTAAGTAAATATCTGCTAAATATTGCAAGAGTTGGAGCTTTTAATTTTTGATTCCCCCAATAAATATCATAAGCACGCATGAAGGGATCAATAAAATGAAGTCACCAAGTCAACAACTAGCTATTTGTCAGGTTCCTAAACCAGCCAACAGAAACACTCAAGGGAGGGGGACATTACAAATCCTGCTATGTCATCACATGGTCAGGACTCTGCAAAAAGAACATTACCATAGCTGGGCCAGGCCTCTCATAAAGGCTCAGGATCAGCTCAGCACCCAGAAAGGTCACTAACAGAGTAGCCTTTCAGAGGCAGAAGTTCACCTACTTACTTCCAGCTATCTACTTGTGGACCAAAGATGTGGAATTCAGGTCCCTCAAATTATGTGTACATATAATATCAAAAGAGGGATGGGGGATGAACCCCTGGTTCAAAAACCAAGTAGTACCAAGTAACTTCCATTGAATGAGCCTTGAGCGAACCAACAAAACAATGTGAAATATTCAATGCTTTAACTCTCTGCCTGACATTCTGAAACAGCAGTAGAGACATGTTCTTCATTCCAGGGGAGTACCTTATAGATTGATCACCAGCCTAAGTCATTCACTTTCTCTGTAGTTCTTTTCTTTGCCTCTGTGGTTTGATATCTAATAATTTGTCTAAAATGGATGCTATTTTGTTATAGGACAAACTAAATAAACTACCAAATAAACTGATTGTTAGTGGAGCACTCGTAAGAATATGGGTTCTTTACCTCTAGTACTTTCTCTCACCTATGCAGAACGTGAGATATGAAAACAAATATTTCAGCTGCGGAATGAAAAAGCTTGTTCGGATGCCGTCAATATAGAGACACAAAAATTCTCAGTATCAACCATCTCATGTATGGTGTCTAATCAGTTAGTCTGACTTTATTGAAGTCACTGATTTTACAAAGCTCTCTAGATTTAATTTGAGGTAGGACACCAAGTGGCTCAGAAATATGTTGACTTCAATATCAGCATTTGGCGATTCCCACTACAGAATGGATGTCAGCATCATGGAAATTCTTAAGAATTGAGCAGCCACTTAATATAGTGCTTAAGTTGCTGAAGTGACAAGCAGATAATTCAACATATGTATATAGACCCAAAATCAGTATTTAGGTATTTAAATAAAAGTAGCCTGCTGTTCTGAAATAGTAAACATTTTTATTTTTTTCTAAAGGTTTTTCAAAGATGTTAATTTCAATTAGAGGACATACTGTATGCGTCACTCAAGCCTTAACTCTAAGTTTATACAACTTTATAATTGTCAATTTTATATGTCAAAGAAAAAGTTTTCTACACTAAATAATTTCTTACATAAAATTATACAGAATAAAACTGATAGTTACAGAAAATAATTTGTTATCTGCTCAAACTATAATTATACTACTTCCTGTTACAATCTCAACAGGATTTCCTCTCTCACTTGAATAGATTCTAAATTATGATAATTTCAAATTGAGCTAATCTTTTTTTCAAATGTTAATCAATTAACAGCTACCTGGAACCATTGTGAAACCACTGCAACTCACTTGAAAAGATGCATTTTCCATTGGTTTAAAATGTTCAGATTTTAGTAGTGTCTTCTTTTACACAATCAGTATCTTTTAACTTAATGAAGAGAGCACTATACTTTGGGACACATTTAGCTTCCACAATTTTATTGTTGGACTTTTTTTAAGCATATATGTGTGCTTATAATAAGTCAATAATATCATGGCTTCATTTAGTTACAGAGTTCGAATAAATGGATGAGAATAAAGGAATACTTACTGAGGGCTGAAGTCACTGTGAGGTTAATTAATTCAGTGGAATTTGAATCAATCATTACAAGTTTAAACCCAGTATAAAAACATTATCTGTGGATTGTCTGACAGAGACTTTGGGGAAAAGATCTCTGTAATAACTTTATGGTAAAAAAAAAATGTCCTCTTTTTGAACACGATTACAGATCAATGGTATGAACACCTTGTACCTGTTAAATCCCTTGCCAAACAAAATCATAATATTTTCTTACCAAACAAAGTCATAATACATCTCAGAGATTTTCTTAGAAGTGAGAGGGAGAATAACAGGATACGAGACACTCTTGTGTAATTAATCCATGAAAATTGTCTACATGGAAAAGCTTAAAGAAAAAGGCAACATTGTAGTAGCCTAATTAGGATGACATTGCTCCAGAACAGTTGCTTGTCATTTGTATTTGTATTTTCTGCAAATGCAGATTTAGAACTCCAAAAGTAGTCAAGGATGTCCTGTCTATGGTCAGTCTGAGGATGCTATAATGATATCTAAGGCTACTAAGGCTATCCATCAGTTCTACCAGATAAGCATGGATAAAGGGCACTATTCTAAATGGTAGCACAAATTAACGTAGTGTAATACTCTCTATGTAAGTAGCACATCTTACTACAAAAATCCCTCTTATGAAAGCAATGGAAAATACAGAAAATAAATTCATTCCCAGAGATGGTTAGAGTGAATTTAATAATAAGCTTTTAAAATTAGTTTTCTTATTTGAGCACTAGTACTGAATTCATAGTATGGAACAAAATGTTTCATAGTAAGAAAACTTATTCTTCTTCTCCTTATGATAATGATAGAAAATTGTGTTTTATACATGCACTTATAGATCCCTTATTATCCATGATTACCTTCACAAATTATTATTTGTGAAGATTTTTTCCACATGACAACATGTTTAATGCAAACCTAGAAAGTTTCTAAGTTGGTAACTGTTATTGGATATTTGGAATATAGTTTTAGAATGTTTTAAACCAAATTCATAGTGCTAAAAATGTGGTTTTGACCATTTTCATAGAACATAAATACTTTTTAAAAGTCACTTAGAGGGCAATGAAAAAATATTAAACAGAAGGCCAATAATTTAGAAGCCACATTATCTATTTCTTCCTATGTATTTTTATAAAGCAGATTCCATTTGCTCAGAAACTAGTTTCTGAGACAGGCTGAGTTTTAAAAAAATCAAGTTGCTTTGGCAAAGATATATTTTTAAACTGCCAACCATATCCAATTCAAAAGATAGTGCATAATTATATAAGGGGCTTGCAATACATTAACTGGGTAAAATCTATTTCTTATTGGAAAACAGAATATTCTTACATATATTTAAATCTGATGATTACAAACAATTGCTCTTCAAATCTAAGTTTACTTACCATATCCGATAGGCAATACAATTTTCCATGTACAATCTAAATTACTAGGGTAATTTCCAGGAAAACCTGGGCTCAGGATCACACCACCCATGTTTGTCAGTGTTCCACCACATTTAGCTATTAAAAATAAAAAGAAAGTAATAGTAACTTTTAATAATATTATTTCTTAATATATGGCATATGATGAATTAAAACCAGACTTTCCATTTTATCCCCATGATCCCCAAGCAGTGAAATTTATCACAGTCAAAACATTCCTCATGAAGGAGATAAAACACTGACAAAAATTCAAGTTAGAGCAAAATGTTTGCTTCATGCAATATGTTTGTTCCCTGTGATTTTACTATGAATGTGTAGTTGTTTATATAGGCTGGGTAACCCATTGTCTCAACTTGCCAATTATGGTTTAAAATATCTAGTGTTACGTTGAGATAGGCTTCACATTCAGAGGAACAAATTAGGGTGATGAAACACTGGGACAGGTTGTCCAGCAAAGTGGTAGAAAACTCATCCCTGGAAACATTCAAGGTCAGGTTGGATGAGGCTCTAAGCAACCTTATCTAGTTGAAGATGTCCCTGCTTATTGTAGGGGGGTTGGACTAGATGACCTTTAAAGGTCCCTTCCAACCCAAACCATTCTATGATTCTAATTTTAATATAAAATGTGAAATATAAGTTTAGCACAAAAAAACCCAAACCACCCAAACCCCAAAATACAACTTCCTGAATAAATTTTCCATTTCTAAATTTGATTTGAAGAAACTGCATTGCTTTTATGTTAATCAGAAGCTACTGCTTCTGTAGAAGTTGACAATACAAAATAATATATAGGTCTCACTTGACAAGGAATCTTTAAAACCATTTCACATTAATATAGCTCAATATCATCCCAATCTTAAAATTCCTCTCAGACGTGAAGCTAATAGGAACAGCTTTTGCTGTCTGAATATTAAAGTTAAAAGCATTCACTGAAGAATGTATATAGAACCTGAAGAAACATAACATGATGGAGCTGTTCTTCTCTCCCCTCCACTCCTGCTTTTTCGGGAAATAAGCATGCCAAAAGGCACCAGAATCTTGACTCTGTTAATGTTTTTTTACTCAATAAACAATACAGTAGAACAAGATTATTATCTGCACAGGGAAAACTCAGATCTGTCGGGTAAGGTCTTTGTGTGCCTAAAAGGGAACAGCTTTCTCAGATGAAGAGAGCCAAACCTTTCTAGATCCCTAAAACTCTTTTTTTTTCCACCACCCCTGAAGGCTTGGCTTCATTGCTGGTCTCCACTGCAGACAGACTGCCTGCTTCTTTGAGAAGTCTCCTAGGCTGCCTGCATGACCTGCCTTGTTCTTGAGAAGGTTCTTCAAGATGAGCATGCTGCAAAAGGAATGTGTTAATTTCCTCTCCCTTCTGAAGAGAGTTAGCCTGATTCAAAGCACAGTATTCAAGACAAGCTGGACAATTAATAAACATCTGGGTTTCCTCCTTTGCCGAGTATTTTTTTAAGTAGTATAAACACTATATATAAAGAAAAATATTATTACAATTTTCCTGTATTTCATAGACACAAATGGAAACTCAAAAATTTTTGAATGAAACAAAATTAAGTGGAGGAACAATAAGTATGACAAAGCCAGGAGTTTCTTCTGACTGGCGTTCAGAACAGACTGAAAACAAATAAGTATCCATACCAATGCAGAGAGGAGATGGATAGTTCCAGCGTCGAACTGTTCCTGGCATACAAGAAATATGAGAACGACCCTGTTTGGAAAGGGCAAAATATAATATTACAGAAATGCATTTTCGGACTTTCCAGGAACGCAGAGCTACAGAGGACCTCCTGGATCATCTTATCTGTGTCTTCTCTTATAACAACCAACTACATTACAATTACATTTCTGAATTAAACTCTACTTTCAAATACTTCAGGTTTCGTATTCTTATTTTTCTACTGGATAAATGTTCTAAAACACTCTTCTTTTGATAACTTGAGAACCTCTTCACATTTTTTACTAAATATAAGGCTGCTTACAAGACAGAAGCATCTGACTATGTGTATTCATGTGATCAAATTTGTTTACTCTCTACTTCAATTCCAGGGTTCTCATCCACAGTGTAAGCATACTAGTTAATTTTTAGGCTGGAATATGGAGTGAATCAACCATTGCTCTGAGTAAGTAGTACAGACACAGAGAGGAATTTGTTCCACATCTGCTTGCTACAGATGGCATGGATGTGGACCATGCCAAAACAGTAATCCACAATTACCAGCAGGCCTCGAACTCTCACATGGCCTCACAACACCACCTACTGCATACATACAACATCTTGGCAGACAGCTATAAAAGTACAAGTGCCTCTTTATTTGGCTGTCATGTGTAATTTCTCTGCCTACTTTTCAAAAAAACCCAAGCAAAATCAAGCAAAAAATGACATGGCTGTAACCTGCAAAGCCTATTCCCACCTACTTCAGAGTGGCTGCACAGGACCAACTGCAACATGTTCCCAACTTTGCTTGCCCTAGTAAGTGCAAACTGAAACAAGTTCAAGCTGAAAACTTAACAGTAGTGCAAGCAAGTCTTTTTTTGACAATTCTGTCCTCTGAGGAACTCAGGTTATGCATTCTGCTGTTGGAAGGTGAAAGCTGGATAAACTGGCAGAAGTGAGAGAATCTGATATAAAGATTGAGACATAGGACTGAGAGCAAGGTTTAGTTACTGTTTTAATCATTTTGATATACAAAGTTTCACAAGTCACTTAATATCTCTTGTTTATTTTTATCAAGTGTATTCAGTCTAATATTTACTAAGGTAGTACATTTTATCAATATAATACGAAGACTTATTTAAATATGTTTTGTTCATAGCAATCAAATTCTCATAAAAGTAAGAAAAAGAATAAGTAAACGACAGTAAAGGAAAATTCATTTAATGAAATTATTTCCACGTGATTTGGTATGTCTACAGAAAAACTACTCATACTACCTTGAATCACACAACTGTATGGAATTGTATAGAATAAAACTACTTTAATTAATCATTTAGTTAAATATATTTAGAAAATCAGCTTCAGAAAGACAAACTGAAGCATTTCCAAAAAATGGCTTGAAAGGAAAAAAAACAAAAACATTTCCTTACAATAATGAAAAATTAGTATTTTCCTTATGAAAATACTACCAATCGATAACAATTCAATAAAATACTTTTTTTTAAGAAACTTTTTTATTTTAAAGGAAAAATGTACATGCACTTATTGTGTCATCTTAGTTATTTGCAAAATGGATGAGGTTTTGAATAATTTACTTAATGCAATATTCCCTGTTTCATTTTATTCTCTTTTCCTAGTCTTCTATGATTACATGTCTCTGATGTGAGTCAGGGGGAAGCCATAATTTAACTACCACAGTTAGGAAAAAAAAGTAAAATAGCCTATAAAAGATCTTTTAAAAAATAAAATGAAATTATTCCTCTGGCTTCAAGCCTCTTCTCAACAAGAGCACTCTGATTTCAGTATTTTAAAGTCCCCTCCTGGGAGTGAGACACTTAATCCTACAGCTAGCAATTACCTTTCTTATGCATCTCCAGGTAGTAGTTTGAGCTCTATGACTTTTCTTGTAAGTCTCAATTATAAACTAATCCACATCTGATTGTTATTGCTAGCTGTGAATATGTTCTCTAAAGACTGAGGTAAATTCACAGCTAGAGTGGAAAAAAAATCTGCAAAGTTATGCTGATCTATACTTGTTGAATAGCAAATATACTATGCCTCATGGAACCTTATTTTCATTATTATTTCTTTTTAATTTGGACTCATTTTTACTTGTCCTGTCTGAGCAACAAATTATATAAGCATGTTTATGAAGTTTCTTACAGCAGAGTCCATGCAACATAGACATCATCATTAATATTTTGAAAATATTCAAACTTTTCTATTGAATTTGGATTTTGAAGGGGTTTTTTTTACATTTTAGACAAGATCATGAAACTAGTTTTTATATAAGTCAGATTCTACAGTTAGGGTTATTATCTACAGAAATGCTGTAAGAAGTACAGTTAAGGAACAATAATACTATGAAATTTTAAGAAGGTATTTCATTATAGAATCTTTGTAACTATAAAAACAAAAGTGCAGTTTATCATATCCAAGGACTACAGATAAGACCTGCTTACAGACAAAAGATATGTGGTTTTGTGATAGTGATACACAAGTTTAGGAACAGTTTCTTATCTGCAGATCTCTTCCTCAAAAATACATGATTGCTTTATAATAATACTATATTTATGAACTCACATGGTTGATTTTTTTGTAAGTAAAAGTAGATCCACAACATCAAGTCAGCACTAACAATGTGTATCTTCAAAAGGTTTCCTGTATTCATTTCAACTACTTCTGAAGTATTCATATTCTACTGTTATCACTCAGTCTCAATATTTCAATAGTACTATTTTAAGTATGGACAGAAAATTCAATGATTCTGTATCCTGGGGGTTTATCTATTTCTAACACATGTCATAAAAATTGAACCATCCCCTCTTTTCATATGCAAAATTCAGATGTGTCATAGTTGAAAAAGCAGTGAGAGAAGAGTGTGCAATATGATGGGCAATACAAGTAGGAGTCAACCCATCAAAACTAAGCAGTTCAAAGTTAATATACCCATGTTAAACTATTAATATCCTAATCAGTGAAGAAAGATGATACTTTAAGAGTAAGGTACTTGTCCTAACACAAACTCTTAGTATGAATCAGACCTTGGAGGTGTGGCTGTTTATTCCTAGTGCCACAATGAAAGTCTAAACACTCAATTCAGGTTAGATAGCTGGTTTTTAGGTGGAATAAATTGAATTAGATGTCATTACATCTCCAGAGGAAACAATTAATATAGGATAAATATTTCACTTTTTTCTATCAGATCACTGCTATAGGCTTACTCAAGCATCAGATATCTGCCTAAATATATTTAAATTTTAACGTTTCAGAAGCAGTGACCTGGATCACATCAATGAGGTGCTAAGCACCTATTGGTAATTATATGAGTAGCAATTATGTAACAGCCCTACCAGCATCACCATCAAATCCTGACCCTTTCACCATAGGGTGGAACTGAATAAAAATAAAGAATTCTACACAGATTTTATACAAATATTTAAAATAGGAATCTTTCTCAAAGAAGGGAAAAAAAAGATTACTTTTGATTTAATCCAACAACCCTTAAAATACAATTATATTTATTGTTGTGTAATCAAGTTTATTATTAGCTGTCTTCCAGATAGAGTCTGCATTGAAATAGAATATCTGAGTCTAGGGATTAATAATAATAAATTTATTTCAATGTATGCAAAAAAGGACTATAAGAACATGCAAGTTACTAGTGGAAGAGATTGAGTTTGTTTTCTAGCTTTGAGGCCAAATGCACGTTCTTTTGTATATCTACCCCATCAACATTTTTCTTCCCATTTCACCTCTAAAACAGTATCATGATGCAAGCTCTCTATCAGGGATAGTCTCTGGCTTGAGATAATTAATGAACTGTGATACTTCACCTAGGCCAAAACCATACAAGCACCCCATTCTAACAAATTAATAGCACTGTTCCAATACCTTTGCCTTGGCTATAGCAATATAGATGTATCTGTAGAGTATGGCATTTAACCATATACTTCATTTAATGCTACCTTGAAATAGAAAAAGTTAATGGTTCATTAGCATATCTTTAGATGGAAGTCAGAATCTATTTGGCAGTCAAGATTTAATGACAGTCAGTCTTTTTGAAGGGACTGTATAATAAAATATGATAACAAATCTTGTATGTCTCTCTTTTTCTTACTGACATTACTGCTACCTACAAAGGATACTGTAATGGAAAGATGAAATGGAGAAAATAAAGTTAATGAAGTCCAAAAGTTAAAGGTTTAAAACTAGCAGATATTTTCAAAATAAAATTAGATTTTCCTTTGCTGGAAAGAAAAAATAAGTAGTTTATAGATGAACTATTAGCTGGCTTGCAAGTAATCTTCAAACTATTAAATGAGCAGTGAGTGCTCAGGATGGGCAGAGTAGACTTTATTGCGCAAGTCTTGAATCTTTCCTAATTAGTAGGATACATGTATGACAGAATCTTTTTTGGTATGGATATGAAATGATTCTGATAGGGGCTGTATGAAGACATGCTGTAAATGTAAAGGATTTGACCCTATAACTTTAATACATGACTGAAAAAATAAATATATTGCTGATTACCTAGAGAGACTTTTCAAATGCACATGTTCCCACAGCTAGACTAAAGTTGAGATGTTCTGTCTGAATCCTGTCTGAATTTTAGGAAAATTGTAAGGAATACTTAGATCAAAGAACAAGCCTATATACGCTGAAGGAAGACTGCCTTTGTAAACATCAGATGGGGAGCCATGATTTCATCATTCTTTGGAGCAAAAATTGTGACCTTTTGCTTTCTCTGATATAATGGTGTGCTTTCACATTGTCTGGAGTGGGACCTATTACCACCCAAAAGATTCTGAAGTCAGATGTTTTCAATGTGGGACACCAGTGGTGGAATATATGTAAATGAACTAGAGGAACTAATGAGGAAAGAAAAAAGCTTACAGTCTTAGATTTACATAATGCTGTGACATTTACAAACAGCAGCCCAATAACATGTCTACCATGGGAAACTAAACCAGCGTGTGAACAGTGAATATCTACAATCTATGAACTAATTTGTAATATTTCTTTCCTTGAAAGTTTTTTAAGAGTAGATTTAGCATCAATAGAATTTTCTTTAGGATCTAAATTATATAATTTCTAAGCAGAATACAAAATCACATGAGGTATTTCTATCACTGTGGAAGGGGAGCCACTTCAAAAAATGGAAAACCAGTACAGTTTCAATAATTTTCTATAGAAACCATTTTAGCCATGCTATTTCCTTGTCCATTTTGATAGTTTTTACTGCTTTATGGTATGTTTATCTAAGGCAAGATTTGCCAGCCCAGATTTACTGAAGACCAGACATGCTACACATTCATAGCTTTATAATGTGTGAGTACTCACATCGGCTCTACTTAAATCACCTTTATGGACAGACCACAGACTTCATTAAAATAGGTTTTGGGTCAGTCTGTTGACATTGTGTTGCAATTATTGCACAGTGTATAATTCAAAGAAAAAAGAAAGAAAGAAAGAAAGAAATACCTGTAATGTATATCCTGGCTCACACTGAAATGACAAAACATCATTCACCATGTATCTATCTCCTGATTTGATCCCATTGCTAGGAATTACTGGTTCTGGACAGGCAGCAAGGCCTACAGCTGAGGAGAGTAAACACAAAGATTGAAAAAACACAGATAAATGGACAACAGCTCTTCATTTATATACTCTACTCTAATGAATTCTTTCCATAGCACTGTTTTTTTAAGAGAACATTAATTAAAATTGTATTTCAACATTAAACTGAAATTTTGTTTAAAACAGCAATTTTCAGAATGGCCCTGCAGAAAAAAAATAGTATGACTGAAACTTAAAGAATATATACTGTGACTGTACCAATTACTATGTCATGTTGCTATCATACTATGCCATTTTATTGTCTTCAACCAGTATGTCAGCTCTAGTATATAAAACAGGGGTTTTTTGTTTTTTGTTCTTTTTTCTTTCTTTTCCTTCTGAAGGAATGGAGAAAGAGGGAATGCACTTTATGCATATTCTTTCTTTTCAACAATAGATGAGCAGAACTACTGAGGTTAGGTGGCAGAGCCTTTTGGAAGAGCAGCTAAAGGCCAAGGATGTTCCTTATGTTTAGACATCATCTTTGATTATAAAGAAGTTCAGACATCTGTAATTAAATTACACTTAACCCGAAACTAAATTTTTGCATAGATGTTGCAGAACAGTCTGCTCTTATCTATTTTAAACCAGCTGTTAGCAAACAGACGATTAGTTTTACAAAGACTCTCCATGGTTAGTAATTTCTCAAATGTGTTCACGTCAATTTAGCAACCTGAAGTACTAGCTTCTGCTTTTTGCCAAATGCATATTACTTCTCTTTTTTTTTTCCTTGGATGCTTATCTAAGGAGTTTGTTAGTCAGTACAACTGAAAATTAAATATCATCTCTGCTATCTAAGCTAAAATGCTCCAAATGAACAAGAGGGTTGAGAAACTGCTGATTAGATTCAATAATACCGTGCTTTTAAGAATTTCTTTGCAAACAGAAGGAGCAGTAGAATTTGTTGGTTTATGGTCTGACAACAGAATGTAATTCCTCTTATAAAAGTAAAAATTTTCTTTGAAATCAAGAATCAATTTAAAATGTATAAACTTAAAAATGAAGTAATTTATTAATTACAGAAAGTTACTACTGAAATATAAGTAACTGCTATCATTTATTAAATATGATGTGTAGAATCCAGAACAGAATGAAAATAATTTTCACAATGTGTGAGAACAGATCTTTAGAATTTATTAGCACAAAATTCTGTAAAAATCAGACAAAAAGAATACTTTCCTGAATGTGATACTGTGTGTCCTTCAGTTCACGCTTATGTAAAAACAACTGACTAAATACTCCAACTCTCACGTCTTCTTATGAAATCTAACCCCTTAGGTGACAGTAAGTGTTACTTGACAGAGTGGTTAGTACAGAAATACATTATATTTGGCTTTACTCTGATAGCTGACATTTTGGAGTCTGTTGTTCCAGATGGTTCATCATGAAACAATATCTGATATTATTTACTCAGATCCTAGTCTTTCTATGGAAATACAATTTTCTTTCACATAATGTTGTTTACATATCTCAATACAAATAGGGTTTCAACTCTGTGCCTTAAAACTTTATGTATCTGTTTTTCATCACTCAAATATAAATGCCTTACAAATCTTAAACAGACATATAAGAATTTTGTGTTTCCCACTTCACCTACTTCCAATCACTTTTTTTTGCAGTTCAAGGTTTATTTGAAGTAAACATATCTTTACTGATGAAACACACAGAAGTTTGAAATACCTTTTATACTTTCACCTGAAATTATTATTTCCAAGCCATTTTCTTTTTCTTACCTGGAAATGTCTTCCATAATACTGTATGTTATTTCTATGTCGTGTGCTTTAGAGTCTTACTACATTTCATTTTTTTCAGGAATGAACAGTGATAATGGCAAGTCATTCTAATGATGAGTCACAGCTATCAAGGCATGAAGTGGAGTCTTCATAACAGTGATGCAAGGGTTATTAAACTAAATATTTTCTAATTAGAACTTAAAAAATTATTTAATAGTTGCAAGCTACAGGATCTCCCTGAAGTAGTTCCTTTGTGTACCAGAATGTATAATTTAGGGAAATATCTAATTGTACTTTAAAGATTTTCAACAATTTCAACCACAGAATTTACAAATTTTGGTGTTCTACCAATATCACCAACTTTCAAATGATGTTATGGTGACTTCATGTGTGGTCATTATGTGGAACTTCAATGTTTCAAATAGGCATGCAGAAATCATCATTAACTTCAATGATTCTGGTTTTGTTGAAGTTTCCTAGTATCATTCTTTTGGACAATCACTCTGCATTCTGCAATATCATAAATGTAGCCATGTCTGGAAAGTTAGTATAGCTACTAAATAGCTGTGATCTGCATCCACACAAACTGTTTGTTTTAAGTGAAGCATTAAGTGAAGGGTAGCATCTTATTTCAAGAATTTAAACTACAGTATATAGATTATTGTTTATTAATTTGAGAAAGCAGTGTTCAGACACAACTTAAATGAAACAAACCTTATTTCTGTATTTCGTTACCCTTCTCACTCTTGAAAATACAATAAAATCTAAAAAGATCTCCTCCAAACTCAACATTATTAAATAAACACCTAACAAAGACATTGTGACTAAATTGTTTGTAGTTAGGAATGTGCTTGCTGAATTCTGTGAATATACATTTGAGGTTCATTTCCTTATCTTCAAGAAATTTGTATTTTGGTTGAAATCAACATTCCTGTGTGTGAGATTTACAAGCCTGCAGTCTTGGATCTGTATGAATAAAGTTATTTTGCAGATTTTTCTGAGTCACAGAAAGTTTTATAACAGTGACTGCATAGTGATACCAACATACTGGTAATATAGCTCTTTCTATCATTAGTTAAATAGCATACAAAATATAAATAGACTATGATCCATGGAAAATCTTAAGTCATTTTCTGTGCAACTGTTAGATCATAGAATCATAGAATCATAGAATGGTTTGGGTTGGAAGGGACCTTAAAGATCATCGAGTTACAACTTCCCTGCTATGGGCAGGGACACCCCCCCACTAGACCAGGTTGTTCAAAACGCCATCCAATCTGGCCTTGAACACTTCCAAGGAGGGGGCACCCACAACCTCCCTGGGTAACCTGTTCCAGTGTTTTACCACCCTCACAGTAAAGAACTTCTTCCTAATATCCAGTCTAAATCTACCTTCCTTTAGTTTGAAACTGTTCCCCCTTGTTCTATCACTCCATGCCCTTATAAAATGTCCCTCTCCAGCTTTCCTGTAGGCTCCTTTTCAGGTACTGGAAGGCTAATATGAGGTCTCCCTGGAGCCTTCTCTTCTCCAGGCTGAACAACCCCAACTCTTTCAGTCTGTCCTCATAGGAGGGGTGCTCCAGTCCCCTGATCATCTTCGTGGCCCTCCTCTGGACTCGCTCCAAGAGCCCTACGTCCTTCTTATGTTGGGGATTCCAGAACTGGACACAGCACTCCAGGTGAGGTCTCACAAGAGCAGAATAGAGGAGAATCACCTCCCTCAACCTGCTGGTCACCACATATTTTATGTTTAACATATTCTAATAAACCGGTGAAAGGTTTTTCTTTCTGCTAGTTGCTTTACACGTTGTGTAATACTTTGTATATACTACTGATGGTACAATTTATAATACAGAATATTCTATCAGAATATCACAAAACACTATGTAAAATCCACTTCATTTGTTCATTCATTCATAATTGACTCATAATTGACCTGACATTAAGAAGCAGTATTACTTCCCCAAAAGCAAAGAAAAAGTTAGAGTCAAACATTATTGTGAATCCTCTGCCTCATCTTTATAATCATTTCATAATTCTAGCCTAGTTTAGTTAGATAACTAGTATAATTAGAACTAGTCCAAAATACTAAAGAATGGTTGAGAGAAAGCAAAAAAATTCTGGTATCCGGGGACAGTCTAGAGAGCTTAAATATTCAGAGACTGTGAAATACATTAAACTAGATTGTATGTGAACAGTCAGTAATAAAGGGAAAACATGTTAAATGTCAAGTCCAAGCAATCAAAAAAGGACAAGGATTACTTAGCGCGTGCTCTTTAGAGCTCAGCTTCTGCTATGCAGTACAAGAGAGAACACATCAACGTCAAGAATGTTAACCCTCTCATTGACCTTCTTCCACTTACTGCCTGCTAATTACTTTCTTGGCTCCACTATAACATAAGACAAATATGTTTCACTTCCATAATTATATACATGCCTACAATTACCTCAGATTCTGTCCCAACATCACTGCCATTGCTGGCAGAAAGAAAACCCTTGCTGGCATATCTGACAAGGTGAATGCCCATTAGTGTCCATTTCAGAATGCTGCAAACTGAACAACACAAGGATTTCTTGACAGTTTGACCAAAAGTCATCAGGGTTTACTTTTTGAAGCCTTCTCTCCTGTCCCTATGTGTCTAATAGAAACATATTGTTCTTTTTTGTACTACAAACTTCAAGCTGGGCTGAGTTGTTCTTTCCATTTTGATGACAGTGTATATAAAAACTGAAGCTGTCCCTTCCGAAACTGCTTGCTTTGGACACCAGCCTGGAAACTGCATTTATCTCAACGAATTACTGCAAGAGGGGTCAGATTCATGTCAACAGTTAGTAAGTTGTATACATATACTGATAGGATCAGGACCTGCTAAATTAAAAATGATTGAGACCTGGTTTAATCCAGAGGAAAAGATTGTTGCACTGAAGAGCCACATTAAAGATAGATAGAATTGCATGAAAGATCTTAGTCTGAACCTACAAAAAATATGCTACTTAGAAGAATACATTTTCTTGTATGATAATCTGATTTTTATCTTAGAATTTATTAAAGATCTTTATGATAGAGAAGTACTACAAAAGACAGTAATTGTTCCCTAGTCCCCTTACCAGTGAATCCATTATTTTAGCTCCTGAGAACATCTAGCCCTGGAAAACATGCAATAGAGAAACTTCAGGAAAGGAGATAGATAGTAATTAAAAGTTAAAAAAGTAATTAAAATTATGTTCTCACACATACTACATTGTCTTGGTATAGCGGTGAAACAAAAGCTTACAAAAAGAATGATGCTGAATTGTGCCATATGTCCTAATTCAGGGTAATAAGCTAGATGACACTATTAAAATATTGATTGTATAAAATAGGATGTTTACTGAAATATTTTAATTCTAATGCTACATTTAGATATATTAACACATACACTTATAGACACTTGTGGTCTAAACCTACATGTCTATATTCATCATATATTCCATTCTTACTATAACAAACCTGACTTCAAATGAGAGATTCAAGTGGGATGCTGTATGAGCAAACTCTCATTATTTCCAGACTTTTAAAAAATTTGTTTGTATATTAAAGAAAATATTGAAACTACTGCTGAATTAGTATAGGGGAGTTGAAGACCAAGCTTGAAACATGAGTGCCCACAAATGCAATTGAATTTAACAGGCACATTTCTAAACCATGTCATTTGGATAGTTGTTTCATTTGTTTATTAAGACTAAACAGAATTAAATCAAATAGCAGGAATATTTATTTTTCCTACTATTGTATGTATTCGAAATGCAATAAAGAACATTTTGATTTGACTTGCTGGTCATTGTGACAGTAATTATGTTATTTATTCTACCACAATTTTGGGAAAAAAAACATGCACATGAAGTATTAGTTTAAATGATTAATTCCTACCTTTTCTACAGTTACCTGTTGCATATTTTTACTGCTTTATTTCTCATCATAGGTTACTGCAAACAGTTTATAACTACTTTATAAAAGATTCAGCCACTGATGACAGCTTATTTTAATCCTAAATATTTCAATATAACTTAAATAATTGAATAAATACTTTTTTATTTCTTGAAACTCTGTTTTCCCTTTAGCAGTAATTCATTGCTAACACCTACAACCCTTCTGAAATAGCAAGAAACAATGCCACACAATAGTTCTCAACAGTACTATGTTATGTTATGTTATGTTATTTCAGAATGGAATTTTTCTAAGGCATTGACCAATTATTTGTTTTAATTGAGTGAGTTTGTGTATCTGACTTAAAAAATACACAACAACAAAAAACAAAACCAAAAACCAACAAAGAAACAAAGGAAAAAACCTCATCTACTTCATCAATTTGAGCATAGTGCATAAATTGAGTATCACCACTTAATTTGGACAACCAACTCCTACCTACATTCTTGATGCCCAACAAAAACATCCTAAAGTAAATTACACTGTAAGACTTGAGTGTTTTTGAAGTCCACAAGGGGAACACGTGCGCTGCCTAGGTTAGACATGAACCTAGGTTCTCAGAAGCAGACTGCTCAGACCCTTCCCATGAAAATAAAGACATACATAGAAAGAATCCAGAAATGGAGAAGGAAAGAGAAAGAGACTTTGCTGAAAGGAAGACAAAGTTTCAAGAAATAAAACCATACTTATTCAATTATTTAAATTATCTTGAAATATTTAGGATTAAAATAAGCTGCCAAATAAGTGGCTGAAGCTTTTATAAAGTATTTATAAAGTTGTATAAAGTTACTTTAAAATAGCAATATACAGTATGGAATATAAGATAACGTGATCAAATGATAGCAAACGATATATATTTTACTGAAATGAAGATGTTTTTCCTAAGATACTGATCTAAAACCAGGCATGATTATAACATTTACACTGGTGAAAATATATTGTGAGGTAGAAATTCTCATCCATTTATTATAAAAAAATAAGGTGATGTAAAATTTCAGTTCTAGGGAAGTAAATTCTATCGTGGATAAATACTTTAGTAGTGACACTCTCCTCTTGCTCTTTGCTCCTTCAAATTTCTTCAGAGATGGAGCATTACTAAGTGATTCTCATTTCCTAATGTCATTCTGATGACTTTTTTCCTGTAATTATATTAGGGGTCTGCAGGATTCTTGGATGTCTAGTTTAGAGCAGTTTTACCTACTACTTTAATGTGAAACGTATGCAGAACACAGGACTAGGTGAAACACTATTAGGTCCACTTTGTCTCTTCTACCCCAGTTGTAGCCTGATTATGCAAGATCTGAAGTGATCACCAGTTTCTTTTGTGACTTGGCATTTTTCTGGTAATATCTATAGCTGGAAAGCTATTTGTCTTCACTGTAATTCCTAAAGGTCTTTCTTCTCATTAGTAAAGATTAATTAAAGTGTTAGGCCATCCCTTCATTGTTTCAGGACTAACACTTTCTTACCTACTGGGCATTTGCATAGGAAGGGGTTTAGAGGTTTTGGTTATAATAAATTATGATTCTTGTTAATCAAGGAACAGTGAATATACAGCAAATTTAATGGCACTTCCTGCTCATGTAATATTTTCTATTAATCCTCAAAAGATTTAAATCAAAGCTCATTTACTTGAATAATTTTCTTGAAATGTTTTAGGATTAATTACTAATCCTGGTTCCTAAATTAAAAGACAACAAAAATAAAAACAAACAAAAAGATGCAATACAATGTGAAATGTGAAAAGAGGATTTGCAAAATTTTCACTTTATGAAAAGCATTACAGATTTCTCAGCTTCAAAGATGGCTTTTTCTTTTTCCAAAATACTTGTATCTAAAACCATATTAAAGGATCCAGCGCCCTCTGATGCATACATAAGATTTCAAGTAATGCTAAGTGGGATCTATACATGTAGCAAGAGAAAAGAACTCTAAGACTGCATACAATGAAGGATGTAGGTAGCTATTAAGCTTGGTATTTTCGTTTATTGTAACAAAAAATTAAATTAATTATCTCTGTGGATTCCCTTGAAATACAGTGTAAAATCATAACAATTGTAAATTTTTATTGTTAGTTCCCTGAACAATTGATTGCTCAGGAAAACAACTTAATAAACAAAGCCACTGCCCTTCCATAAAAGAGCAGGAACCATATAAAGTCCAGTTGGATTCCTAAAAGCATTACTGAAATAAGCATAGCTACAGATTAAATATTTCCAATAAAACCATTATTTAATTTTAATCAGGGTCACAGAAGACTCACCAAATTTCTATAGCAATATACTTTAAAGATAAAATCACCTAGTCAAAAATGCAACAAAAAGTGTGCCCATCAATTTTAATTCTCTGAGGACCAGCTAAAATTTATTTTTTGGTGTCTTTTTTCTCTATGAACTTCCTGTCTATCCATAGGTAAAACATCATTAAATGACTAATCCTCTGCATCTACACGGCTGAAGTGCTGTGCTGGAGATTTTTAAAATACATAAATACATATTCTGGTTTGCTTGCATAGTTACATTATTGTAATTAATATTATTTCTTTTTCTTTCTTTTTACAAAACTAAGGTACAGTTTTCCAGCTCATATAAACTGGCATAATTCTGTTGTTTTTTTAAACAAATCTATACTGATGCTAGCTCTTACTTATTGACAGTATTTCCCAGCAATTTTGTGCTTTCTGTTCCTCTCTCTAACCTAGTTAGTTCCCTCAGCTTGCTTTCTGATCAGGAAATGAAAGGGATGTTATATAGATCTTCCTGGAAATGTGTTATTCATCTTTGAAATGCTATTTTTTTTCATATGTCACTGAATTTCCTTTTGTTGTGAGTACATAAAATAAACAAGAAGTGCTGTAATAAAGAGCTGAATGGGGAAGAAGGCTTTTCTTACAGCAGGGTCCAGAATCTATTTTTCCTCTGTCCTCAATGAAGACAAACTGAAAGAAGACAACAGAGTGGATACCTGCAAAGCATCTACTGACAACTTACAAAAAAGTAAGCCCATGTTGCTGCTACTCAGAGGAATATCCTTATCACCAAAGTATACAGAGAATTTCAGCACAGGAGGCAAAGTCCTACACTCTCTTCTATAACTCCATTCTATAAACTTTTAAAACATGCATTCAAACAAGAACTGAAAACCATTTACCCACTTAAGTATCATGACCAATTGCTTACATCCTACATACTTCCAAGTCCAGCTCTCTCCTCTAAATGAACACATTAAACATAGGTTCCTGGTCTCACAAAAATGGTGTATTCTTTACACATCTGAACTTGAATGATTGACCATTTTTCGTGGTAATCAGAATGTTGATACCAAGCGTGCTACAGCTGCTTTGTTAGTCTTATTAAGTAGAACAGCCCTAAAAGTAGATACTGAGGACCCCCACTATGACTACTCAGACATTCAAATTTCTGCAAGATGAAATAATTAAAACGATGCCTTTTATACTATAGCTGAATGTTACAGCTGCAAAGCATTTTATTTGAGTGAGTTTGTGTATCTGACTTAAAAAAAATATAATAAAATCTAGCCCTCCTTTTCCTTTGCTTTTATCAAGAGTACCTGATGTTCTAATATAGCATTTAATGTTGAATGTTTTTTCATCAACATCAAACATTTTTGTGTTTGTTTTAATAAGACAACCCATCAACAAAAGGACATTTTTATTCTGAATTTTAGATTGACTTCTGAATGAAAGGTATTTATTTTTCTGATGCTGCTTCAAACAGCAGGTGACCAAAGGATCACAGACAGACTTCAGAATTCATAATCAAACACTAGCAATATCTACATCTTGTTACGCAGGAAAGTATTTATTTCTCTGCTTCTTTCTTGATATAAAAAGGTGAGTGCTCAATATAAAACAGTAAATTCCTGCTGTGGGGATTTGTTTAGTTTCTGTATTCAGAGACACACACAGATATACTGTACTCCTGCCAGCCCTGAAGAGATGATATTGCCACATTATGAAGGAAATTATTTTTTCCTGCCAGACTATCAACAGAATAATTAACTAAGCTCTGAACACTGAATGTTGCTACCTTGACCTGTACCAAGTTGCACTTCTGAAAACCCCTAGCGTTGAAATATTGGAACCACTGAAGTCAATAGATGCTTTAACAGAGTATGGTTGTGGAACTGCAATTAAGGAGACAAACAAAAGCATAAATCCAAGTGACTTTGCATGCACCCAAACACTTTTTACTTGTTAACAGAACACAATTTTTTCAATAGTCACAGGGATAATAAAACTGATACAGTAAAAGATACAAATTGGACTTCACAGATTCATAGAATGCTTTGGGCTGGAAGGGACCTTAAAGATCATCTAGTTACAACCCCCATGCCATGGGCAGGGACACCTCCCATTAGACCAGGTTGCTCAAAGTCCCATCCAATCTGGCCTTGAACATTTCCAATAAGGGAGCACACACAACTTCTCTGGGCAATCAGTTCTAGTGCCTCACCATTCTCACAGGAAAGAATTTCTTCCTAATATCTAATCTATACCCACTTTCAGTTTGTAACCATCCCCCCTTGTTCTATCACTACATACCCCTGTAAAAAGTCCCTCTCCAGCCTTCCTGTCAGCCCCCTTCAGGTATTGGAAGGCTGCTCTAAGGTGTCCCTAGAGCCTTCTCTTTTCCAGGCTGAAGAACCCAAACTCACTCAACCTCTCTTTATAGGAGAGGTGCTTCAGTCTCCTGATCATCTTTGTGGCCCTCCTCTGGACTCACTCCAACAGCTCCATGTCCTTCTTATGTTGGGGACTCCAGAACTGGACACAGGACTCCAGGTGGGGTTTCACAAGTGCAGAGTAGAGGGGGAGAATCACCTCCCTCAACTTGCTGGTTACATAGCCCAGGACACTGTTGGCTTTTTGAGCTATAAGCTCACAGTGCTGGCTCATGTTGAGGTTCTCATCAAACAACAACCCCAAGTCCTTCTCAGGGATGCTGTCAATTCATTCTCTGCCCAGCCTATATTTGTGCTTGGAATTGTTCCAACCCATGTGCATGACCTTGCATTTGGCCTTGTTGAACTTCATGCAGTTTGCACGGGCTCACCTCTCAAGCCTGTCTACGTCCGTCTGGATGACATTCCTTCCCGCCAGCATGTCACCCATACCACACAGATTGGTGTCATCAACAAACTTTTCAAGAGTGCACTCTATCCCACCATCCATGTCAGTGGCAAAGATGTTAAACAGTGCTGGTCCCAGTACTAACCCCTGACGAACACCACCCATCACTGATCTCCACTTNTGAACACCACCCATCACTGGTCTCCACTTGGACGTTGAGCTGTTGACCGCAACTCTTAGAGTGAGACCATCCAGCCAATTCCTTATCCACCAAGTGGCCCATCCATCAAGTTAATGTGTCTTCAATTTAGAGACCAGGATGACTCTAAGATGCAGAACAGTATCAAATGTTTTCCATAGGTTCCGGTACATAGTATCAGTTGCTCTTCCCTCATCCACCAACGTTGTAACCCCATTGCAGAAGGGCACCAAATTTGTCAGGCATGGTTTTCCACTAGTGAAGCCATTTTGGCTTGTCACTAATCACCTCCTTATTTTCCATGTGCCTTAGCATATTTTCCAGGAGGATCTGCTCCATGATCTGAACAAGCACAGAAGTGAGACTGACTGTCCTGTAGTTCCCTGGGTCTTCTGTTATTCCCTTCTTGAAAATGGGAGTTATGTTTCTCTTTTTCCAGTCAATGGGAAATTCACCAGACTAAATATGATGGATAGTGGTTTAGCAATTTCATCTGTCAGTTTTCTCAGGACCTGCAGATGTATCTCATCAGGTCCCATGGACTTGTGCACATTCAGGTTCCTTAGGTGATCTCAAAACTTATCTTCTCCTACCCTGGGTGATTCTTCATTCTCCCAGTGTTTCCTTTGTCTTCTGTGACCTGTGCACTCACTAGTGAAGACTGAGGCAAAAAAGTCATGGAGTACCTCAGCCTTCTCCATATCCCAAGTAACCAGGTCTCCCACTTCCTTCCAGACAGGCCCGTTATTTTCCCTGGTCTTCCTTTTATCACCCACATAACTATAGAAGCTTTTCTTGTTGCCCTTGATGTCCCTGTCCAGATTTAATTCCAGCAGGGCTTTAGACTTCCTGACTTGATCTCTGGTTGCTCAAACAATTTTCCTATATTCCTCCCAGGCTACCTGTCCTTACTTCCACATTCTGCAGGCTTCCTTTTTTGTGTCTGAGGTTGTCCAGGAGTTCCTTGTTCATCCATGCAGGCCTTCTGGCCTTTTTGCTTGACTTCCATTTAGTTGGTATGCAGCGCTCCTATTAACTTGGAGGAGGTGATCCTTGAATATTAATGAGCTTTTTTGGGCTCCTTTTCCCTCCAGGGCTTTATCCCATGGTATTCTACCAAGCAGGTCTCTGAAGAAGCCAAAGTCTGCTCTGCTGAAGTCCAGGGTAGTAAGCTTGCTGTGTGCCCTCCTCACTGCCCTAAGGAACAATTCCATCACTCATGGTCACAGCAGTCAAGGCTGCCCTTGAGCTTCACATTCTCCTCCTTGTTGGTGAGAACAAGGTCCAGCATAGCAGCTCTCCTCATTAGCTCCTCTGTCACTTGGAGAAGGAAGTTATCATCAATGCATTCCAGGAACCTTCTGGATTGCTCATGCCCTGCTGTGTTCTCCCTCCAACAGATATCAGAGTGGTTGCAGTTCCACATGAGGACCAAGGCTTGTGAACATGAAGCTACTCCTATCTGAGTATGGAAGTACACTTTATATGGAATTATACCTTCATTGCACGTTAAGGGGAAAGGCTTGGGGAGGAAAAAATGCTGACAAATTGGGGAGGAGTTCTCCACAGACAAAAAAAGAGAAGGTTGTCAAAATAGTAGATTCTAAAAAAAATTATTGCAGAAATAATCATTATGTTCTTATCTACATCACCATTAGAATGATTGTATTCAAAAAAACTACAACATGCTTGTATATAAATGCTTGAAATAGAAAACTAAATGAAAACATAAGACTACCTTGTGGATTATTTTTAGTTTAAAATATTTGTTAAGAGCAAAATTCAAAATTCTATACATATTTATACTTTTTAAATCTTAATTCTAAATAGAGTTTGTTAAAGGTCGTCCAGATGTTTAGTTACTTATGTGTTCTTATGTCTAAAAGTTTAATAACAATATTAGCATTTTAGACATTAATATTGGAATGCATGTAATACAAAAACTAACTCAATTTTCCAGAAAATTATTGAACGCCCTTTGTAAGAAAATGTTCATATTCAAAAATTAAAGAGTATTTACATTGTGGCCTTCATCAAAGCATTCATCAGACTGTTAACTGATCATCACATTATTTTTTAAAGACTAGAATATTCTTAGCAATAACTATTTACAGTTAAAATAAATGCTATGAAAGCACACATGCAAGCACATGAATTTACTATTATTCTATAGTATTTAAAGTTTTTGAGAGAGGTAATAATACAAATATACATGTTTGAATCAAATACGATTACATGAGGTAATCCATTGAGGTGATCAAAACCTCTATATTTTAGTACTAAGCTGCTCACAAAACATTAAAATTTGGTATATAGCAGAATTTGAAGGAAAGGAAAGAACAGCAAGGAATAAATATATGCATGTATAAATGTTAAAAAAATATAACATCTCTTCTGGTTTTATCTGTTTCCAAGCAGTCAAAGTAACTCTTACTTTATTTTGTCATCTAAAATTTCAGAACTAAGTCAAAGTAAGTTGAAAAAACCCAGCACTTTAATTAAACCTCACATTTTAAAAATGTTCTGAATTGCCAGGTTGATTTTTTATATGCTGTTAATTTGCGAAAGCTGTTTTTCAGCAATTTCAAATATCAATTGACTTAAAATTTTAGTTTAATAGATATCACTTATATCAGGTTCATGTTGAGTAGACTTTGGTAGTCAGGGAAGAAAAATAAACAACCCCAAAACCAAAAGAATAATATAAATTCTCTCTTTCCATTTCCATATACATGATTTTTCCTGAGAATTTTTCAAAAAGTAAAAAGTCTTACTTTTGTATTCCAGGTGAAAACCAGCTGCTGCCACACTAATATCTGAATGAAAATGCAGGTAAAGTTGATTGGAGGTGCTATTCAGCAATGCTGGCAGAGTTGTACCTGGAAAAATAAAAGTTATGGAATAAACTGTAGCATGCTGATATATTAGAGTTTTATATTGAAAAGACCTAACTAGGGCTGAATCAGACTAATTTTCTTCTCATTATGTGCATGGAAATCTCGAACATTCTATATTCTGCCTTGTTTTCTCCTGAAGCTGCAAGAAAATTTTGATTACAAGTCATGATACTGAGAGACTATGTAAGTACAATCAAACAAGATCCTGTCATGTTCAGATGAAACTTTATTGACTTGGATAGAAAAAAGAGGCTTAAACAGAAAAAAATCACATAAGTGAAGGATTTGATTATGAGAACAAGCTCAACTGTCATTTGACTTTTTTTCCACATGTAAAAAAACCTTGCAGTACAGAACAGAGCAGTCCATATTTTTTCTGTATCCACTCCACACCTTCCTCTCACAAAAATATTCAACCACTTGCAGTAATTACTACACTAGCCCTGGACACATTCTTTGCTACTAGCACTGCAAAGTCTGACACAGCATTTTTTTTGCATGACTGCTACGTAACTCACATTTTACAGTCTAAAGCTAGAACATCTACTGAGGCTGAATACAACATCATTTTCTATGATTACCTTCAAAGACAATATCAAGTAGCTAATGAACTTCAATGGTGTCTGCATAAGAAAAATTTTCATTTTCTGTGGGGCATTTGATGTTTCTATAGTAACTGTGTGCAGCCTAGGTATGAGTTTGAAACTCAGGCTTAAAAAGAAATGCTGGAAAGAATTACCTTCCTAAGTCTACAATCTAAACTAGGAAATGGTAAATACTTTTAAATCTAAAACTGTATTAAGCAAAATCCTGAACAAATGGTGAGGAGCTAAAAAGATGACTAGTTGGCCTTTAAGGATGGTTTTACTGTCTTGACATGGAAGCTCCAAGTATGGACATTCACAGAGAGTACAGAGCATTCATATCACACAATACCTACCATGGAATACAGAAAATAGTGAAACATCTTCCTGGAGGGAGGATTTTCACAGTATCCATATGAATTTTGAAATACATATAAGGATTTTTAAGATGTCTGTTCTCTAAGAATGAGGATGCTGACTCAGAATGATTATACTCTACACTGAACAAAATTGCTCTTCTGGCAGTTCCTTTGTAAGACCTGCTAACATTTAACGCTAGGTTTTTTTACTTCCTTAGAAGCTTATATTTGATAAGATGAGAAGTCATATCCTATTGTACTGTGAGAAATAAATGAGGTTAGAGTTTTTAATTCTCATAATTGTCACATTCAGTGACAGTTCAGGCTGGCACCCTGCCACAAATAGGGTTTCCCAGGGACTGATACTTGTTCCCAGACTATTTCAATGTCTTCATAAATGATATGGATGATGGGATTGAAAGCACCCTCACCAAGTCAGCTGATGATACTAAACTGGGTGGTGAGGTTGACTTGCCAGCCATCTTACAGAGAAACCTGGACAGGCTGAAAGAGTGGACTAGCAGAAAGAGTATGAAATTTAAGAAAGACAAGTTCAAAACCCTGCACCTGGGTCAGAATAACCAAAGAGCCCCATATAGGCTAGGACCTGTGTGGCTGTTGAGCAGCATTGATGAAAGGGACCTGGGAGTTCTAGTGGACAACAAGATGAACGTGAGTCAGCAGTGAAGGCAAATAGGTTCTTGGGCTGCATCCAGAGGAGCATTACATCAGAGACAGAGATGTGATCATCCCACTCTACTCAGCACTTGTCAGGCCGCACCTCGGGTATTGTGTCCAATTCTGGTTCCCCCAATTCAAAAAAGACATGGACAGACTAGAGAGGGTCCACCTGCACTATTTGGACAGGCTGAAGGAGTTAGGTCTCTTCTCCCTGGAGACGAGAAGGCTCTGAGAGGGACCTCATCACAGGATTCCAGTACTCAAAGAGCAGCTACCAAGAGGACAGAGGCTCCCTCTTTACAGGGAGACACATGGAGAAGACAAGGTGCAACATGTTAAATTAGAACTGGGAGAGGTTTCATCTCGACATTAGAAAGAAATTTTTTAGAGTGAGAAAAATCAATCACTGGAACAACCTCCCAAGGGACGTGGTAGAGTTCCCATCATCAGAGGTTTTCAAGATATGATTGGACGGAGTGCTGGACAATCTCACCTGGGCTCTCTTTTCCACAAAAGTTTGGACTAGATGATCTTTAGAGGTCCTTTCCAACTTGGGCTGTTCTATGATTCTATGATTCTATAATTCTATGATTCCATGTTCTAACTGAAAATATATTGATCACTTGCCAACATCTGCTTCTTCTGGGATTGATACTAAGTATGGAAGAGATGTTTTAGTGTGGTGACCTAGTGTAGTGCCAGACTTGCCCTCCCGCCCCAGAGAGTCCCCTTTGCTCCCAGCACGCTGACTCCAGGGACCTGCTGGTCCCTGTTGTGCCCTGACACAAGGAAACAGTATAGTTATTTTTGTAAAATCTTCTTTAAAGAACAAAATCCAGTGAATTCACCTTTCCAAATCAACTCCGTGACACAGTCTAGTGTCAAGAGTTTAGTAAGTTCTTAGTAATTTGTTGTACATCTGTGCATTGTTGTACATATTTAGAAGACAGATGAATTCACAGAGCATGATTCAGAAGACAATGGTATTGTACAGGATTTTGTAAGAAAGAAATGATACCTTCTAAATTTTACCACTTATGAAATTATGCCTGAATCCAATTTCAATGTCACATTACTGGTTCAGTTTTGAGAACAGCAGATTTCATGTCATGTTTAAATATTCATTAGACCTTTTCCATACACAAAATGATCCTTCATTTTAAGTCTGGCATTCATTATACAAAAGAGATAAATCCACAATAAAGCTGTGCTACTCTATCTCCAATGAAATATTTCTAATAAAAACCTGTCTTGGCATATCCCCACCTGAAAAGCTCCCAAGGCGTGGTGCTGTCATATCTCCACCATCATATATTTCAAGAGAGTCCCAGTTATGTTCAGTGGCAAAGCTGATGACCTGGATCTGTAAAAGACCACCACAGAACTTAAACCAGCTAGCCATACATTTTTAAATGTTTTATAAACAACAAAATAGAAAGATAACATGACCCAAAGAAAATGTAAATAAGCAGATCCAAAAAAAATCTGAGTGAAAAAATGTAAATAAAACATTAAGATTCACTTTTAAAATTGTCATAACTCTTAGAATATATGAACTAGATAAGTAAGAAGGATTTTGTGCATATGTTGCATGATTATAAATAATTACTTAAAGCATAAATGAGCAGATAATCGAGACAGTTGCAGACCTCTCAAGTGCCTCAGTGATTTCCTAGCAGATAGAAAGGGTTAGAATTTGCATACCAGATTGAAGGATCAGGATCTGCTTTCAATATTCTACACAGTTAAAAGAGAAAACTGTTTGTTAACCATTTCTCATTCATACCCCCATGTAAAAATAAAGGAACATAGAATAAAGCTAATCAAAGAACAATACTGAGAAAAACAAAACACAAATATTTCAAGTACCCCAAAAAATTATCTTACTGATTGCTATTTTCTGACACTTCTAGAGAAATAAACAAATAATTTTTAAACTGGACCACAAAGTACTTAACATTCCATGCTTGACAGAACATAGACTTGCCTGAATACCTGATCCCTCGGTCACTATGATTTTCCACACACAATTCAAGCTGTTACCATAAGGTTCAGGGTAACCTGGTGAAAGAATAGTACCTCTCCTCTCAGTAAAATTCCCACTGCAGGGCACTGAAAGAAATTATTACCATGAATTATTCCAAAACCTAAACCACTTCAGAGAACAGAAAAGTAATAATTTTACTAAGCTAACTATAATAATCCTTTTTTGTGGCATAAACACATAGATGTGAACAATGATCTGAACTCAGAAAACAATTTTATCTAAAATATATGAATAATATCAAGCATAAGATAACAACCTGCATGAATAAACGACTCAGAAAGGAACTTCATTTTGTGTGTGTGGAGCCTAGGACAGCCTAATAACACAGCCTAATCATGTCTTACCTGAGAGCAACAACAAACTGTAAAGACGTAACATTAAACACAGTCTTGATTGACAGAAATCATGTGAACATACCCACAGCCTAAGATAGTTCCAATATTGAATCTAGCTGGTAAAGCAGTCTGGTACATTAAGTATTTTTACAGTATACACAATTGCTACTTTAAGGCTCAGGAAAACAGAACTAATCTAAACAAAAAAGCAAAATACACAGAAAATAGGACACCTACATTTATTTTTAGAACATTCTAATTAGTTATAAATCCCTATGAATAGCAATGACTTTTGGATATAAATCCAAGGAAGGAGAGAAGAAAGCCTTTCAGCATTTACAAAAAAACTCAATCTGAAGTGCTAAACTTTATCCCACTGCAGGTCTATTGTCAGACTGAACAACATTATCTATAGTTAATGATGTTATTATTTAATGTACACTATGCTTGTGCTTGAAAAAAGAAATCATCATCCTATACATGATATAAATATACAAGTACTGTGTAGTAAAAGAGGTAAAGACATTCCTGGAGAACTAATTTCTGTCCTGTATTTCAAGTTGTAGATGAGTCAGGAAATAATGAATGTTCAAGAAAATGTGCATCACACTTGTTCATATAATCTAAGTCATTATATGAAACACTATACTACATACTAGCCAGCTGGTACTCAATTACATTTTGATATGGAAAACTGCTCTTTTAAATTGGGCATTACTGATACTAATTGAAGGAGAAATTGTAAGTGTTAAATACCATTTCCTGAAACAGTTCCTGAATTCTGATCCAGAGACAAGTGTGACAGAACAGATGACTTAAATGTAATTGCTTACCTACACAGCTTGGTACTGTGTCATTCCACTGAGCTAAGGCATTAGGTACAGACTGACATCGGATAGCTTTTGAGCCTTGTAGAAGATAGCCAGGACTACACTCAAATCGAACAACAGAGCCTGCTGAAAATTCAGAGCCGATTCTCCTTCCATACCTAGGCTCTGGAACTGAGCTACACTGTGTATCACTTGTGCGGGGAACAGCTGAATAAACAGGGAAAGAAAAAAAGATATCATGAATTCAGATGAAAGCCATCATTTAAAAAATAAATAAACAACTAAAAAAATGTTTCTTGTAGGACAAAGCTTAATTGTATACTTGTTCTGCTCCTGTATTCTCAAAGATGGCCTAATATTTCCATGGCTGTTAGCTGGATCGTGGTTTTGGGCTGTGGCCATGGGCAGTCATATGAGTGTCATGGCAGCCTGGAAAACAACTGACTTTGGAAGCATGTCCTCAGGCATGAGAGGATCAGTGGATGTTTAAGCTGCCCTCTTTAATGACAGGATACTATACCTACCATTTATTTTATTTATCAAATGTGGAAGTTTTGTTTTGCATTACAAGTTTCTCATAGGAAGACAAGAAAAATGTTATGCTGTGGATAAACAAATATAAAAACAATGTAATATTATACAAATATTTGATTTCTCATATTGGAGAATAGTAAGTGATAAAAATGTACCCTCAAGGCTATTTCAGTGTTTACAGCTGATAACAATTATTTTCACCAGTAATTTCTGAGAATTCACAAACTTGATGTGATACAAGAACAGTTAAAAGAAGTCAAGTAGCATTTAAAGAGCAAAATAATAAAATCAATTAGAAGCCCATGGGTTTATTTTCCTTTTGGCTTTGTTATTTATAACCACTTCTCTATACAGGCAATTTTTTGTGCTTACTGACTCTTGGTATTGTGCATGTTTGTGTAACAAACTTATCCTTTCTGTATTTCATTGTGCAGTTAGTAAACACCAGAATCTTTTAAAATATATGTATATTTATAAAAAAAAAATGATAGAAGTATCATTTGTGTACAGTATTTTCTGTTTTACACTATAATAAAAGAAATACACATTAAAAATAGAATCATAGAATCATAGAATGGTTTGGGTTGGAAGGGACCTTAAAGATCATCGAGTTACAACTCCTCTGCCATGGGCAGTGACACCTCCCACTAGACCAGGTTGCTCAAAACCCCATCCAATCTGGCCTTGAACACTTCCAGGGAGGGGGTATCCACAACTTCTCTGAGTAACATGTTCCAGTGTCTTACCACCCTCACAGTAAAGAACTTTGTTCTAATATCCAGTCTAATTTTACCTTCCTTTAGCTTGAACCCATTTCCCCTTGTCTTATCACTATATGCCCTCGCAAAAAGTCCCTCTCCAGCCTTCCTGTAAGCGCCCTTCACATACTAGAAGCCTGCTATGAGATCTCCCTGGAGCCTTCTCACTCTGTTTCTTACTGTTCCTGATACAGTGTGGGTCACCCACGAGCTGTAGCTGCTCAGAGATGTCCCCCTACTGAAGAATAGGTCTTTTACAGGCTGCCAGCCCCTCTGAGGTGTTCTCACTCCAGCATGGGTTACCCACAGGTCACAGTCCCTTTAGAAGTGCTGCCCCTTTGACATGGAAGGATCTTTCCAGGAGTGTCTCTCCAATAGCCACTACATCAGCATCTCCAGCATTATGTCCCCAGAGACAACTCTGGCACAAAGCACCTGTCACTTGCTCAGATATCTTTGAGAACAGGCACTACATGCTCCTCCGACTGGTGGAAGTTTTGACATGTGAGAGGTTGCTTATACCAGCTCCAGAGGAAGCTGTTTTTGAGTGGTACATGGTAGCTCATGACCTCCTCCCACACAGGTCACCACTACAGCCCTCTGCTATTTAAACTTAGAGCTTTATATGTGTCTAAACCTTACGTGTCTTCCTAAGAGGCTATATGACCTGACTGAAAATTTCAGAGTCACTACCGGAGTATTTTTCATTCACTGGGTGGAAGAAACTCTTGCCCAGCCTTTTATAAGTATATTACCTTTCTCTATTTATTTTTTCACACACTTCCTCAAAAGGGAGAAAATTTGAAAAGAATATCCTTACTCAGATTCTATAACCCTCACCTGGAATCCACATCTGGAGAATCCCTACCACAGCTGTGCAAAGGTAAAGGACATGTTTTAAGAATGAGATTAAAGAATATCCTATAATCGTCAGTAATCATAGCTGGTAATTTGCATACATGCATTTGTAATCCAAACAGATCTTTTTTCTGTAACTAGCATTTTCAGCATCTCTCAACAAAGGATGTCAAATCATCTGGTTTCATTATAATATTGCCTTATGAAAGTCATTTTCCCATGAGCAATCTATTTCTGCCATTATACCAGATGTAGGGACACCTTACTAACAAATTATTTTGTGTAGCAGAAGTACTGCTATGTGCTTCCTTTTCATAGTGAAAGCTTCCATTTTATTGAACTCAGCCAGTAAGTGAAACAGACACAAGAGCCACAAACGTCCATGGCTAGAATTCTGTCAGATTATTCTGTTGTCAGCAGGAAACACTCAATGCCATGTTAAAACTGGCATTTTGGTCAGTTTTTCCCAGGTTTTAGTAATACTCTATTAATGGTTACAGTGAGATAAGAAATCACAGAATCACAGAATCACAGAATTCTAGGGTTGGAAGGGACCTCGAAGGATCATCTAGTCCAAACCCCCTGCCAGAGCAGGGTCACCTAGAGTACATCACACAGGAATGCATCCAGGCGGGTTTTGAATGTCTCCAGCGAAGGAGACTCCACAACCTCTCTGGGCAGCCTGTTCCAGTGCTCTGTCACTTTTCCTTTTCCTGAAAGCTGTACACATTTTAGTACACATAAGAAATGCTAAAGATGCACAAACAAACCATGCCATTCACTATAAGTGGCACCATTATTCTAATCATTTTTTTCTTGTTTTAAGAACTGCCTTAAGAATAAATGTAATGCAAGCCAGACCTAAGAATAAAGTAAGGTACTCCTACACTACTTAAAATTGAATTTATATTTAAGTAATACACAGCAAAATGCAGTAGAGTTTCAAACAGCTATAAAAAATCAGGAAGATAGTTATGTTCCTCTAAAAGGTGACATGGCTGAGTCCAGTTGAAATGCCTCTATAGCAATAGACTATTTCAGTTGGAAGGGGCTTACAACAATTATCTGATGAAGTTACAGCATATTACTAAGGGCAGTGTTCCAATGCCTCTTAAAAACAGACAGATTTGGGGCATCAACCATCTCTCTAGGAAGCCTGTTGCAAACCAGGACATAATGTGTCATTGTAACATATATGGAAAACAATATTAACAGTTTTAGTCTGGTCTCTAATTGCACTCGGAAGTAAGCATGTGGCTATGTATTTTATTCTTGTTGCAGATTAGAACAACTTAATTGTTAAAGTCACATTCCTCTCTTATTGTTGTTACCCTTGTCTTTCTTCCACAGTCCTTCTTCATCCTAATGTGCTACCTTTCTCAATAGTCTTCTTTAAAATCTCATTTGACCTTATAAACTAATTCATGTATTTGTATGGTAGAGCAAGTAAGAGAAGAGAAGCGTTAAAAACCCATAAATTTTTGGGTGGTAGAAAGGTCATTACTTTTTTTTTAGGGAAAGAATTCTGTACTGCTGCAGCCTCAGCTATATAAAAATATATGCTGTTGTTTCTTAGGTGATGTCATAGCAGGAAAACAAGCATAAGATAAATCTGAAAAAATATAATTCCAAATTTGATTTTTCCTAGTATATTTGAACATACCTGACCCTAGTATTCTGAAAGACTGGATATTCATTCAGTCTGACATAAAAGATACCCTTTATTTTTTGTATGAAATGCAATAAAATGTGCTCATCTGAGAAAAAGAAATGAAGGTACAAATGACATATACAGCTAAAAAGAAGTGTTTGAGAAAGTGTTATTGCAAAAAACATTAAATCTGAATCAAAAGCTAGAAATCTTATATATTTCTTGCTCAAACCAGAAGGTGATATAATGCAAGCTATAACTTTTTTTCCCCTCTAGCCTTCCTTCTGGCTTTTGCCTATAGCAATGGCAACCTAGACTTCTCAAGCTGTATCACAGAGAGATTCCAATTTCTATAGCAATTATCTTACATCTTTTAGTAAATGTTTCACACTGCTATGAAACAAAATTGAAATCAGCCCAGTGGAAAAGTGAACAGGGAAGAAGGTCATCCTGAAATAGAGGGCAATAAATAAAATGATTGACTTTGCAGACCAGATTACTGTGTTCAGTGTGAGAGTGGATGTTATTCTCTGGAGTATTTAAAAGTTTAGCAAGCAGGCAGTCATTGGAAACATGATTACATGCTTCAAAAGAAGAGAGAAAAATCTCAAAATTATAAAGCTTATTAAATACCCCTAATTCATTAAGAAGTGTATGTATACATACATAAGTGTATTTAAAAAAGTTCTTAAGATATATTTCAAAAGGTATTAAAAACACCGAATATTTTAATAGCTTCAAAATTTTCTTGAGACAAATAAAGTGACTTTGCCTGACTCATTCTGCTGCAGAGAACATTTCTCATTTGTTAAAATCTATTACTAAAAATTACTAAATCTATTACTAAAAAATAAGTGTAGTCCAAATAAATAACTGAAATTAAGCATATATGTGTGTGTATATACACATATAGCTAATAGAACAGAGGCTTTGTATCACTATGAATTCTTTAAAAGCAGAAAAGAAAAACTAAACAGTTAAGGTGTAAGCTGTCATTCATATACAGATGGCTGATAAGAGCTCAAATGTTGAAAGCTGTTTTCTAATTCCAGAAGTTTATATTTCCCCTCTTTTCTAATTAATTGTGCATGATACATTTAAATGCAAGTGATGTTTTTGATGTGTAAAAAAGACAGGTACTGATATCTTGAGCTATATCCAAAGTACAGGGTGCATCATAGTGATACCTTTCTATAAACACAGACGTAAGAAGGCTTAAAAGCACCATCCAAGAGGAGTTTCAATAGTCCCAACAAGCTCCTTACAGTGATGGAAATATTCTTGAGATGAGACAGTCCTTTCTATTAATTTACTGTGTCAAACCATGACCTTGCACCAATGTAAAACAAAACAAAACCAAAAAAATAATGTTTTTTAAAATCTTGATAATATTTAAAACTATCCAAAACTACTTTTACACTTTAATTTAGTAAAGCTGAAAAGCTAGTATAAAATAAATCACAGTATTCAGTGACTGTTTCATTAAGCTTATTGGGTGTGTATGCAATACATATAGTGAACTGACTAGAAGCCACTTTGTTACTGATTTTGTTGCCTGTAGTCAATGGACCTTTAAGTACTGCTCCAGGTGTCACCAGACTGCATTCTTTAAGACATACGGATCAACTTAGTGTACTAGGCTGCCCAGCAGTATGCTAACAGACTTGGGCATGCTGTCTCATTCTTGCATTTAAATTGCAGTGTGCTGACATGCTCGTAATACTTCCTCAAATTCAGCTGTGTCAGCAAGAGACCAGCAAGTCTTGTAACTGCCACCCACCCTTCAATACTGAAACTACCTAACAATCTTTGCCATACCAATTTTCCCTCCAAGCTTTCCAAGAACACAGAATTACTTAGCAGCCTGAACAAAAACTCTTGAAACATCAACGGGGAGTATTGAGCAATACTAATACAATGAAGCAAACTCTCCAATACCTTTAGCTGAGCTACAGATATTCACGAGATAAGCTTGAAAGTGTCTTCGGCACTTTTACCCTCTCTTTATAATATTACACTAAGGAATAGTGTCTGATGCAGAATCCAAGTGAACTTTAGTCAAGATAACTGAAAGTGTAGGTGGTAAAAACATGTTGAAGCACAGCTATATGTAGTCTATCTCAAGGCTGTGGATGTGGTCTATCTGGACTTCAGTAAAGTGTTTGACACTGTCACCATTAGCACACTCCTAAGAAAACTGGCTGGCCATGGTTTGGATGGCTATACTTTTCGCTGGGTGAAAAACTGGCTGAAAGGAGGGGCCCAGAGTTGTGGTTAATGGAACTAAATCCAGTTGGCGGCCGGTCACTAGTGGTGTTCCCCAGGGCTCGGTGTTGGGGCCAGTTCTGTTTAATATCTTTATTGATGACCTAGATGAGGGGATCAAGTGTACCCTCAGTAAGTTTGCAGATGACACTAAGTTAGGTGAGAGTGTTGATCTGCTTGAGGGTAGGAAGGCTCTGCAGAGAGATCTGGACAGGCTGGATCAATGGGCAGAGGCCAACAGGAGGCTGGTCAATAAGGCCAAGCGCCGGATCCTGTACTTGGGCCACAACAACCCCAGGCACCTCTACAGGCTCCAGGAAGAGTAGCTGGAAAGCTGCTCAGCAGAAAGGGACATGGGGATGCTGGTTGACAGTCGGCTGGATATGAGCCAGCCAGTGTGTCCAGGNGACTAGAAAACATGTCTTATGGGGAACAACTGAGGGAGCTGGGGTTGTTCAGTCTGGAGAAGAGAAGGCTCAGGGAGGACCTCATTGCTCTCTACAACTCCCTGAAAGGAAGCTGTGGTGAGGCGGGGGTCGGTCTCTTCTGCCATGCCCATAGTGAAAGGATAAGAGAAAACGGCCTTAAATTGCAGCAGGGGAGATTCAGATTGGACATTAGGAAAAATTTTTTCACTGTAAGGGTGATTGAGTATTGGAATAGGTTGCCCATGGAGGTGGTGGAGTCACCGTCCCTGGAGGTGTTCAAGATGTGTCTGGATGTGGCGCTGGGTGATATGGTTTAGTGCAGGTAGGTGGATGGACTGGATGATCTTGAAGGTCTCTTCCAACCTTGATCACTTTATGATTCTATGATTCTATATTGTTTTGGTAACATTATACTGTCTGTACATATTCAAAACTGAGATTTTCATAAGTATTTGAAATTATTTTCCATATTTTTCTTTTATTTATATTTTGATAAGGTGAAATGAACAGTATTTCTAAAGATAAAGACTTTAGGTGAATATTATGATTTTCATAACAGATTTTATGCTGTAGTCACATGTTAAGTAACTGTCAGTATAGAACAAATCCCAAAATACATGTTTCTATTGCTTTTGTTAGAAAAAAAAAAATCACTATTTCTTACTGTAGCTGTAATTGGATGGGGCAAAAATTAAATATAAAATAGATGTTAAGTATACAATTAAGTAGAAAAGTACAAACTCCTCCACTTTATTTTTAATATCCGTTTCAGGTAGCTGGACATTTCTTCAACAGAACCACAAGACCTATTTTCTGTGTCATTTTAATATCTAAATATAAATCAAAATTTGTTGGAATGTTGATATTGTGTAACAAATCTACTGACTATATTTTTATGGATTTATTGAATTCCAAAATGCAGCTCGCAACTCTGAGTGGATTTCCAGTACTCATTTTAAATGCCACCCAGAGGCATGTTCTCACCTTCATTTCAGGGAAATCTGACTTTTAATGGAGCTCAAACATGAGCCGTCTTTGGTCCATAGCAGTCTAGCAACTTATATCCAACTCAATACAAACTAAAGATGTATATCTCCTTTTGCTCAAACCTGTCACTGTATTTAGAAAACAAGGTCTACTGTCTTGTCCCTACTCATTTTAGTCAAGCAAAACACTGGCTAAATTTCATAGATATTTCTACCAGATAATTAAATTCAGTAGCTACAACCTGGCTAGCTGCTCACAAACAGTGAAGAGCTCTTTGTGAATGTGGATATAGATGCCAGCTTGGCCTGCAAGGACCACAAGATGATAGGTTGAGGAACCAGCAGAAGGTTGGAATTAAGGTGAACAGATCTGGCATATTCACGAAGTTGGTACATAGACTCTCCTAAGGAACAGGCATGAATGTTTTTTTAGAGACATTTGAAAGCCTTGGAACAATTTATCCCATTGTGAGGGAAGAGTGGAAATTTGGGCAGAAAGCCTGCAGGGCTAGACCAGGAGCTTTTCAAACAGTTTAAACACAAAAAGGGAACATAGAATCATAGAATAGAA
>VZRW01012369.1:434-12863 GCA_013398125.1 Aegotheles bennettii
GATCACCACATCCTACACTAGACCTTATTTGTTCACAAAGAGCAGGTCTAGTGGGGCATCTCCTCTAATGGGTTCACTCACCAGTTGCAGTAGGAAGTTGTCTTCCATAAGCTCTAGAAACTTTCTGGACTGTTTTCTCTCTGCTGTGTTATATTTCCAGCAGATGTCTGGCAAGTTGAAATCCACCACAAGCACAAGGGCTGGTGACCATGAGACTTTTGCCAACTGTTTGTAGAATGCCTCGTCTGCCTGCTCATCCTGGTTGGATGGTCTGTAACATCCCACCACAACATCCATTCTGCTGACCTGCCCTCTGATCTTTACCCATAGGCATTCAGCCTTATCATTATCATTGTCTCCCATCACAATACAATCAAAACACTCCCTAACATACAGGGCTACCCCAGCATCTCTTCTGTTTTGCCTGTCTCTTATAAAAAGCCTGTAGCCATCCACTGCAGCACTCCAGTCCTGAGTATCATCCCACCACGTTTCCGTGATGGCAACCACATCATAACTTTCCTGCTGCACAATGGCTTCCAGCTCCTCCTGTTTATTACCCACTCTGCATGCACTGGTGTACATGCACTTCAGCTGGGTTAACGATTTTACCCTGACACAGGAATGCCGTCCCTAGGCTCATCTCTGGCCATCCTGGCTTTGTCCCCTTCCCCCTTCAAACCTAGTTTAAAGACTTATCAATAAGCCCTTATCTTCTCTCCCATTCTGCTCAATCACCCTTTCTTACCCAAACTTCTAAGCAATTCTAAGGTAAAACTCTGTTTGATTCTAAAAGCAGTGAAGACAAGTTCTTACTTCACACCCCCTAGTCCTTTGCCTTTAGCAGAGTTCTGAATACTGATTTGGAGGTAAAGAAGAAACACACGAGGTTGTGCTTCAAGAAGATATTTACGCACATTAAAAAAAATTATTTTTCTGGAAAAGAAGTTTGCTATATTTCTTCAGGTGAATGGAGCATAAGATATATTACAACCAGTCCAGCTGATTTAAAATACCTAGTTTAGATGCGGGCCCAAGCACAGCTGTATGGCAATGGCTAACAAAACCTCTGCAGCTGACCAAGTTACGAGCAGCAGAGAAAAGTGCAATTCACAAAGCAGAAACCACTGAGCGTCTTGTAAAACTAAACAATTTCCATTTACTTTAATACACCAGACCAAAAATTCAGAGGTTCGGCCCCATCCCAACCATTTCACAACTCTCTTATGTTTCAGGATGTCGGCTCTTCAAGGATAACAATATCTGCCAGGGGAGCAAGGCAGCTGCTTGGAGTTAGCCACTGTGATTGCCTGCTGCTGAACCCCAACAGACTGCTACTGGTTTCCAATTTTCTCCATTCTGGCTCAGTTAATTGCCCTTTTAGAGCTGACGTTAATTGTGTTAGCTGGGAATTGGGGGCAAGCGTTTTAGTTAAGGCTGAAATAAGAAAGGCAATGTTGCCTGTCTTATCTAACAGTATAATTTCCTGGTTCAAGGCTAGATTATGTACAGTTTAGGAGTTTTTCCAGGAAGAATCACTTGTGCTTGGGGTCATGAGATTTAGATGGTAAACAAAAAATATGCCTGCTGCCTTCACAGCTTTCTGCTAGTGTCAGGCAGAGATGTTTGCATTTTCATGTCAGACAATGCAGAACAACCCAAGAAAATTAAATCCCTTTGACTTCAAGGCTCAAGAGCTGGTAAAACATGAGTTTTCTCCTTTACATTGCCCAATAATATTGGAGAATATGATAAATATGCAATATGTGTTTTCAGGTAAATTATGTTTCCTGGATGCATTCATCCCTTGCTTTATAGGGTGTTCTGGCCTGTGTCTAATCCCTCTGGCTCCTTGCCCAAAGAAAGCATCTTAAAATAATCTTAACAATGCCTTGAAAGATGAGGAGCTTGGGTTCAAGGAAAAAACTGGGGACCTGGAGGTAAGGAGATCATATTGCCTTAATCTGACAGACAGACAAAAGAAACCAGTTCAGATATGTGCATATCATGTCAGTGCAAATAGAGATGTATTATATTAATACATCAGTCTAGAAATCTAGTCTGCCTTTGAATGCTGTTTTTCTACTCTCCTCCTCAGACATTTTAACCCACTGAAATGCAATCGCTCCTGAGGCATACAAACAATGATATGAGGCTAAAGCCCAAGTAATTTCACATTTGACAGTATTTTGAGTTCTTTTTAATTTGTTTTCAGGATGCAGTCAGCTAAAATTTTTGAATGTTTTTTCCCATCATAACAGAGTTAGATTGAGTTTGGTTTTTACACAAATGATGCAACTGAAGGAATTGGAGCTTTAAGGATAAGAAAAGGGAAAAAAGCAAAGTGTTGCAAAGCTACTAGTAACATCACAAACAACAGTGTTGGCAACTCACAGTTATCAAGTTGTTAACAACATTGCTTTGGAGGGAACACGTGAAACACCCAGCCTTTGTGTGAAACAACTAATTCTCCTCTGTCAATGTCCTCTTCAAACCAAAAGAGAAGTAATTAGTAAAGGTATGCAGTTTCTCTTCAAGCAAATCCCTGCACTTGCTCAGCAGTTTTCAGTACTACTAAGCAACACAAGCCTCACACTTTCCCCATGAAGTCAGTTGCAGCTGAAAGTTCAGAGCAGGCTTGGTCAGATTCATGGTATATAACTACGTCCTTGACTTCTCCAGACTAGCTGACATTGTTATTACAGAAAGTAAAAAAAAAAGGCAATGTCTTTTTAGCATTGAAAAGGCAACACAACTCCCTTTTCACCTACATTTGCTCCTTGTTTTGAGCCATGAAAGCAGAAAGATAGCTCTTTGGCTACAGTCCTAAGAAAATTGGCAGCCATCAGATACACAAGTGTTTCTATAGTGTGAATAGCATACATATTTCTTTCAACAGATGAAGAAGTATGATCATAAGTAATATTATTTCTCACTCCATAAGAAAAAAGGAAATCGTACATAGCCCTGAAATGCAAGGAATCAAATTCCTACCTGCCATGAATAAAATCGCTTAAGAGTTGATGACCTCATTTCAAATCGAATCAGTTCAGACTTTGGCTTCAGTTTTTCAGGAAGCAGTCCCAACCTTCTTTAAATATTTAAAAAAGGTTTGTTTACTCTAAACCAGCAAAACTCAACAGAGTATCTCCTTTGTAACAGGACCCCGAAACATGTACTTATTTTTTTCATTCCACGGCTTCTAATGTGATTGCAAATTGTGTGGACTTGGTACTTTGTCTGCTTTTAACAGTGTTGATTTCATTATGATAATTGCTGTTATCTGTCTATTTACACTGCAGGGATTTTTTTTTTGAGTGCTAGGCTGATCATATTACCACAGGAAAAGGCACACTTTTTGGGTCAGGGTTTAAGTGCAAAGAACAATTGCAATCTGCATGAATTAATTCAAGTCCAGATTTCCAGTAACGCTCATTCACCCAGCAGGTTAAGGCAGCTGGAAGAACATCAGGCAGTGCCACGATGAAACCAGTGTGTTTCCAACTTGATTTTCTGACATTGTCCATGCTTTGCTCTTGCTCAGATCTGGTTTTGGCTTGTAGAGTTTGAGCAAAAGCTTTTTTGAATTCCATACAGAAAAAAAAGGACCTACATTTTATCCACCTTAACTGCAATATTTCAAATATAACTAGAGAATGAGTAATATTACAAAAGTATTTTTAAAAGCTAATATGAGAAGACATAAAGACCTGTACCTGTGAACGATATCAGTAATTGCTAAAGATCATAGCTTTTGTCACCTACACTTGCTATCCACATTTAGAAATAAGACTCAAGGTCTTAATTCCAGTTTTATTTTGTAAATTCCTCAGTATTTGTTGAGGGTTTTTAAAAATATCTTTCACATTTGTTTTGAAAAATAAAGTGGTAAGTCTCTGAATTGTGATTTAATTATTTTTAAATATTTTTTTCAAAGCAAGCTGCTGTTTACCCTATAGAAGGCAAACCAATAGCAGACCCTAAGATGCCCTGACAAATCTGCAATTTAATTTTCCCCTACACAGAACAGGAATGTAAGCCTGTGTCTGAAGTGTCTGCCATATAAAACAGATATTCTCTAAACTGTCCCCAACTGTAGAGTCCACACCATCTAGATGTACTGTTTGTTCCTTGCCAGAACTTGTTTCAAATCATTCTTGTGGTCATGTTTGACAGCCAGAGAGAGAGATATTTCACTTTGATGAGACACCTGATACTATGTAAATAACATAAAGCACATCATGTTTGTAAAGCATACAAAAGAAGAAAAAATACAAAAAAAAAGAAAGAAAAAAAAAGGAATGTAACTCTGATGTAAGCCTGTATTTCTGGTTCTACAGCCAGTGTTTAATCCCAAGCCAAACTGCTGGGCCTCTAAATAAAAGGTCATTTCTTTCCACTTAATTTATATACACCACAATCATCTTCATTTCAAGAAAAAAAGACAACCAGCATCTTGGGTTTGCATTACAGATGTCATGTCTAAAATAATACAAACATACAGCCTTTTTTAGCACAAGCTAGATATGTAGAGGCGAGCCCAAATTCAGGTTATCTTAACAGTTGTTTCTGGCTATCTTAGCCTAGCAGAAACCACCTCTATACAGATAGAGAGGAGATTCCAGCAATTCCCAAATCCCTAAGAACGCTTGAAAGCGGCACTCCTCACCACAGCACCTGGGATCCTCCAACATAGAGTCCTGAGCAAAGTCCTATCTGTCTTCTTGGTGTTCCAAACAAAACTCTGCCTGGAAAGAAGTGTTCCCTTTTTCTACATCATCTGTTTCGTTCTTTTACTCCTTTTTTCCCTACTTTCCCTGTGGAATGGTTGCAGTTACTGAGTAGAAAAAGCCATGAAGATGTTGGGGCCCTCTCTGTGATCTCAACCTTGCAGAGAAGGCAGACTTTCAGGTGACCCTATGGCCACAGGGGCCCAGTCATGGGCCAGCTGAGCTGGTGCAAACTCTGTTCTCACCTACCCTCTACCAGTTGCCCTTTTGGGCTCTGCCACATGCTGCCAAGACAACGCTACTGCCCTCCCGTGAGAGAACAAACCAGGGCAGTGCTCACATGCCGCTGACCTCCGCATCACTGTACTCACGGTGGGACTGAAGGGACAGGAGGGTCCAGGCGCTCAGCAGCTGCCCTCAGACAGGTTTTTCTTCCCAATTTGGAGATGGGTGGAGAACTGCCAGCTCTCTGGCTGACTCCCTCTGCCACAACAGGGAAGAAGTAAGGAGGGAAACCTCTGACGAGGACACTACGGGTACACCACAGGGTAGAGGATTTGCTGTTCTCAGTTGTCAGAGGTCCAAATGGTAATGTATGTGAGCTGCTGTTTAGGTAACTTATTTTTCTACAAAAATCCTGTTAATTATTTGCTCTTCGGGGTTAGAAACTACTACAGCACTTCCCTGTCCAGGTCTAATATCTCACATGAACTTACAGTCAATTCTCAGGCAAGAGCCACAGGCAGGGAGGTGCCAGTTTCTATCAGTGGACAAAATATACTCCCAATTGCCCAAGAAAAGACATGGAGCTTGCCTGGCTACAGCCATACTGAGTCAATGCAGAGGCTTATAGAAACTAAGCAGAGAAATAAAAAAAAATACAGATGAAAACATATTTGCTGTTATTTTTTCTGCTGGAATACCTAACAATAATCGCCTATTACACAGAATCACACAAAATCACACAGAATCCTAGGGGTTGGAAGGGACCTCGAAAGATCACCTAGTCCAACCCCCCTGCCAGAGGGGGGCATTACATCAAATAACATCAATTATTACATCAAATATTACATCAAATAACACCAGCAGCCTACAACAAGTAGTGGGGAAGAATTCAGGTAGAAATGTCACAACTAAAATGACAGTCAGGGATGAAAGTATCAACACAAGAAACTCTGCTTCTAATTTTATGCAATCCCTTCCATACGAAGAGATGCTTCAAAAAACATCTAAGGGAAATGGCAATACAGACTAAACCTCTTTCTGTTTACAAGTATTTTTATCTGAAATATTTAACACCTGGGTTGAAATATGCAGTTAAAATTCTGCTTTTAAATGCAGACACGTTTTCTCAGGTTGTTTTCTGTAGTTTGTTTTGTGGCTCACCACGATTCAAACTCATTGTAAAAATGTTTGTTTATTGCATTAGCACACAGAGGAAATTTGAGATATTTGACTCCTAAAGAAAGATTTCCTGGGAGGCTGCAGTTGTGAGAAACAAAAAAACTTTCTGACAGTGAAATGGGGGGGGCTTTTTCAGTTCTTGGCAATCCTGTCATTTCCAGAGTTCACCTTGGTCTGTTCTCCAGACAAAGAATGTTTATTCCAAGGACACATTTAGTCAAAGCCAAGGCATTCTGCAGTTCAGTATAAAGGAAGGTAACCATCCTGAGAGTTGCTGAGCAACCTTCTGAAATTTATTAACTGTCCTCGATTCCTGGGAACCAGAGATGCTAAACCATGGAAATTCAGGCTCAGTTCATTTATCATTCCCTCATGGTACCTCTGCTTGTTGAAAGAAAAGGTAGTGCGGCAGGGAGCCACTTTTAAGCAGCCCTAGTTCACCCCCTAGAAGAGAATCTTTGATTGAATCTACTCCATGGGAAAATCACCGACCTTTCAAACTTTCTTCATCCCCAGAATAGAAATAAGTCAGAGGAGGTGACAAGGCACAGTGTCTTCATCTCTCATGTCTGGACTAGCCAACCAGTCTCCTCCAATAATTGTAACTCTCTTCTGTCCTGCTCCACAGTCAGTTTCTGGCTCCTTTCTCTTTCTTGATCAGTGCCAAGAAGCCAGACATGAGCACAGAATGCAAATCCTGCCTCATCCTGGCTTCATGTGAAACAATTTGGATTTTCATCCAAATGGTACTCTCCCTTGCTTCCTGAAACAGGCAAAGCGCAGCACGCACAAGCACATGTGCACAGGTGCACCTTGAACATGTTAGTGCAGGGTGTTTCTTTTTCAATATGTGAACCCTTTAAAATTTGATGATGGAGGTGCCTAACTCAGTAAAAATTTCACACTGTGAAGTTTTGCAGCTTCCTAAGCAGTTTCATAGTTAATTTAAACACGTGTTAATGTACGACTGTGATCCCCTTCATGTCCTGATTAGGTGCAGATGGCCACAGAGACAGTCAAGGGAGAAAAAAAAGCAAGAAGGATTTGGGTCTGCTGTCACAGACGCTCAAAAATAGTCCCCAGTCCCTCAAGAATCCCAAACTTCCAGCTGTAAAAGCTGGAACTTAAGGTGAGTCAACATGTTATTTTTCAAGCTCAGTGATGTTATCCGTAGGGCTATATCATTTGCCCTCTCATTTCTGCCTGTGCTCTGAGTTGTTTGAATACACTCACCCTTAAAAATGGCAGACATTTTGATTTTTCCTGCTGATGAATTTTCCCTGCCTGCTTAGGAGGACTGACAGAACATCCATGGGAGGTTGAAACACTGGCACAACCTATAGCATTAAACTCCAACAAGTGGAAGTGATTTGTTTTCCTATGTGGTCCTTGGCTAACTGGGACAATTTGTGTGAAAATAATTTTCTGTTAATCGAAACCTATGGGTTCAACCTGCTGAAAATTGCCTGGTGATACAAATAAATGTAGTTTATAGGTGCTCTTCCAAAAACTCTGTGTAGATCCAAGTTGCTTCATTGCTTCTGTCAAAAAAAATGGCAGCTTTTGCTCACAGATACATGGTGTGCACACCCATGTCCTAGAACATCTAGCTCAAAAGTAAAGCGGACAGTTTAAAAAGTTTTTACTAAAATTGCTTATATTTAGCAACTTTAATATTACAACATATCAATAAAAATGATCCCCTAGTATTTTGCCCTAGATATATTAGTGTCACAATTTATTTCCAATACTTGTTTTTTGCTTCTCAAATTTTCAGCAAACTGGTGCAACTTTATTTCTGCCTCCTGTTACTATGCAATGAAGAACAAACATACTGCAACATTTAACAGACTACCACAAGACATGCAAAAAGGAAAAACTTACTGTGTATATGAATGATCTAAGATTCCTCCGGCTAAAAACCGTCCCAGGCATTTTGGTAGCTGAGACAGCAGCCCTGAATGAGAGACTCAGTGCTACACAGTGCATGTTCCTGAAAGAAAGTAACCAACTGTAAGTATAAAAGACCACATGACTGTCATACGAATATCCTTACACAATATTAATCCAGTTTATTTGTGTTATCACTGGCCAGTGGTTTTATCTTACCAAGTTACTTGTATGTGGAGTACTCAGCAATACTGAGGGTTACAAAAATATACTTCATAACTGTCTCAAATGCCTTGCAGGTTTGCAGAGAACACATTGTGAGTGGATTCTGCTATTTCGTTCTGAATACCACTTACTTCAGAAGGCCTCTTTGCATGGACTTTCCTTCAGAGCAAGGACCTTAATAAGGAAAGCAATTAAAGCTGGACAAAACTGCTTACAGAGGCAGCAAAAGATTTAAACCTTTGTTCATCTCTGGGAAGGTGAGAACAAAGTCGGCTTCATGACAAGACTGGTTTAATTTCGTTGGCGTGTCAGCCACATGGAATTTCTCTCTGTTGGAGTGGGAACATCACCAAGAGCTCGGTGCTGCTCTTGCTGAAGTTACTGCTAATACCTCAAATGCATGCATACAATATTGTCTTCTACATATGCATTAAGATGGGGACAAGTGTTTAAGTGGTGACAACTCAATTAGTCTGTGTTGGGCATTCAGACATCAAAGGTCTCCCTTGCAGTCTGTAAGGCTGTCAGCAGCACAGTTTTCATAATACTCACATCAGAAGCTGAACACCCTGTGATTAAAAAAAAGTTAAGAAAGAAACTTTGAATGTATTACTGAGTCTGGTTTTTAATTACCTCTAGAGGGACTAAGAAAAAATAAAACAGAGATGATGAAGGTACTGGAGCACCTCTCCTGTGAGGAAAGGCTGAGAGAGTTGGGACTGTTCAGCATGGAGAAGGCTCAGGGAGGATCTCATCAACGTGCATAGATACCTGCAGGGAGGCTGCAAAGAGGACAGAGCCAGAATCTTTCCAGTGGTGTCCAGTGACAGGACCAGAGGCAATGGGCACAAACTGAAACACAGGAGGTTCCCTCTGAACATCAGGGAACACTTCTCCACTGTGAGAGGGACCATGCACTGGCACAGGTGGCCCAGAGTTTGTGGAGTTTCCATCCTTGGAGGTATTCAAAAGCCATCTAGACATGGTCCTGGCCAACTGGCTCTAGATGGCCCTGCTTGGGCAGGAGGGGTTGAACAAGATGACCTCCAGGGATCCCTTCTAAACTCAACCATTCTGTGATTCTGTGAACTATAAATTATTAGAACTGAGAAAACGATTTGATACTCCCACCATAATGCAGATTTCTGCCTACAACAAGCAAGTGAACGCTGCTTCCTAAATAAAAATAGCCTTCCATGAAACGGAAGACAGCCTGAGGTGACTACATAACACCTGGGGAGAACTGCAGAAGAAACAGGGGCCATCAAAGGAAACATCTGACCGCAAAGTCAGGTCTGAGGAATTTGTGCCAGGACTGGCAGAGGTTTCAAAATTATCATTTGGACTTGTGTGACAGTTTATGCATGTAGCAATTCATGTGTTTTTTGGGAAAAAAAAAAAAAAGAAAAAGAGGACACATCTACACCAGGCAGAGAGCACAAGCAGATGCACTGCAGCTTTTCTTCACATCGTTTTCTATGTAGTCTGGTTGTCTCCTGAAGAACTCTTCTTTTCCTCTGTTTAGCATTGGTAAAGACCTGGAAAATTTATTCAAAATATCTATTTGTTTATGCAATGTGCCTGAGCTACAACTTCCAAGTCACATGCAGCCTGCAAGGACATCATGTTTCTTGGCTTACTCCACTCAAGAAATGAGTGCACATGTTAATGAATGGGCCAAGAATCTTACAAAGGGAATATAAATCAGAGAGGGCTGCTCCTAACAGAACAATTCCTCTGGTCTATCTGTTGTTTGCCATGGGAGTAAAAGCAAGACAAGAAGTGTCCATGAATTGTTCTCCCCAAAACAACTCCCTCAGGAAGATGATGTGACTGTATATGATGTGTAACACTAGTGCTGGACAGTCAATTTGCACTCATGTGAAAATTTCAGCGTCTCAGGAAAGTGCCAGACCTACTCCTCACCCTGTTGTGCTGTGCAGGCAGAGCTTGCTGTACAGCCAGCTGAATCAGTCTGAGGCTCACCCTGCCGGGAAGTCCACACACTGCAAATACAGTATGCTGCCACGAGGCAGCTGTTTCCATTGCCACTGTGCAAAGCAGTCTGGTTTTGACAGCTGCCAAACGCACAGACATATGCATTTGTTAACAGGAGATTTGGGGAACTTGCAAGAAATTGATTGGGTGGTTTCAAGAAAAGGAAGATATTTTGCTGGACTCAAGCTAAAATATACTTCAGACACAGAGGACTGAAACCCCAAAGAAAGTGTAGGACTTGTGCAGGAAGCTTCATGGGTTAAATTTTGACTTCAGTACAGCTAACCTTTCAATGACCCTTGACTGGAAAGAACGAGTTGTACTCTTCTAGCCACATGAAGCCAAAGGCTTTTCCAAGTACTTTTGCTCTGTGATTTACCAGAGTGCTGAATCTAAATCCAAACCACTGCATCTCCTATTTATGACCCAAGCAACTCAGAAGCCAGGTATGTAGTTGTGTCCCTCACTAATTATTTTTCTTGCTTCCTGGAACTCTTTAGCATTACTTAAGTCTCATCTTAATTAAGCCATGGCTAGACCTGTGATCCTTCAGCTTCATAAAGGCACTCAATCCAAGATTCATAATTTCCGAGGGAGTGGTTGTAGGCTCCTTTTCAAGTCAGTAGGGAGACACACAAATTTCATCATCTAAAATCACAGATTCACAGAATCACTTGAGTTGAAAGGGACCTTAAAGGTCATCTAGTCCAAACCCCCTGCCATGGGTAGGGACACCTCCCACTAGACCAGGTTGCTTAGGGCCCCACCCAACCTGGCCTTGAACATCTCCAGGGATGGGGAATCCACCACCTCTCTGGGTAACCTGGGCCAGTGTTTCACCACCCTCATGGGGAAAAACTTCTTCCTTATGTCTAATCTAAATCTACCCTCCTTCAGTTTAAAACCATTACCCCTCATCTTATCACAACAGGCTTTGTTAAAAAGCCTGTCCCCATCTTTCTCATAGGCCCCCTTTAGGTATTGAAAGGCAGCAATGAGGTCTCCTCGGAGACTTCCCTTCTCCAGACTGAACAACCCTGACTCTCTCAGCCTTTCCTCACAGGACAGGTGTTCCAGGCCTCTGATCATTTTTGTGGCCATTCTCCGGACTCATTCCAACAGGTCCATGTCCTTCCTGTGCTGAGGGCTCCAGAGCTGGACATTTCAGAGGGTCTTACCAGAGCAGAGGGGCAGAATCACCTCCCTCGACCAGAGTTTTTTTGACGCAGCCCAGGACATGGTTGGCTTTCTGGTATGCGAGTGCACATTGCCAGTTCATGTCCAGCCTTTTGTCTACCAGTATCTCCAAGCCCTTCTCAGCAGGGCTGCTTTCAATCCCTTGACCGCCCCATCCAGTATTGATACCCAGGGTTGTCCCAACCTAGGTGCAGGACTTTGCACTTCGCCTTGTTGAACTTCACGAGATTCCCCTGGGCCCACTTCTTGAGCTTGCTGTTCTGCCTAAACCCCTCCTCACCCAGAGCCTGGTGGTGTCACTCTCCACGCTCCCCAGGACCCATGAGAGCAGGGTGAGCTCCGTAGTGTCCCAAAGGAAGCCATTTCAGACATGGAAAGTGTTGCTTACTGACACACCATCGGTAGCGTTTTACAGACCAGCAGTGCTCGGTGTTACCTCCACACGACCCCTGTGGCCTGTGCATGTTCTCCCCATCCCCAGGGCACCCGTGTGAGCCCGAGCAGCCCGGACACCCTCCCGCGGGCACTGCCCCCGGCCAGCGCGTTCACAGGGATCCCCTCGGAGGCGGCACCGGGCGCGGGGGTTGGGGCATCCCGTCCCCGGCCTGGCCGGCAGAGAGCAGCCCGGTCCCTCTCGATAACGAGGGATTCGCTGGGCAGGCGGGAGATGAAGGCGGGGCTGGCAGACAAGACACGGCACGCCAGCCTCTCCCGGCCGAGAGAGGGGCCGGTGTTTGCAGAACAGAGCCTGCGTGTGCGGGGTGCGGGAGGGGAAACCCCGCCCGGGGGGCCTCTGCCTCCTCACACCCTCCGCGGCGGGGCCGCCCCGCCCCCGGCCCGGGCGGAGCAGCAGGAGCAGGAGCACGGGGCGGCGGAGGGGGAGCAGGAGGGAGAGCAGGAGGGGGAGGAGGCGGAGCAGGAGGCGGCGGAGGCGGCTGAGGCGGCGGTGATCGCCACAGCGCCCGCAGCGCCGCTCCCTCCCTCC
>VZRW01012369.1:13310-38567 GCA_013398125.1 Aegotheles bennettii
CCCGCCCCCCGCCCGCCCCGCCGCCGGGCGCGGAGGAGTTAATTGTTGTTCCGCTCCTTCATCCCGAGAGTGGAAATGTGCTCTGCCCGGCCCGTCGGCCGTGAGGCGCGGCTGGCCGGGCCGCCCCGTTAGTGCCGAGCAGTGGTGGTTGTCACCCGCGGCAGGACCCGGGCTCTGGCGCCCGTGGAGCTCTGCAGGCCGAGACGAGCCCTGTGAGGAACCTCCCGTGCCTGGGCCAGGGGAGCGGTGCGGGGAGGTGGTGCTGGGCGAAGGGAATGCCCCTGTCAGAGAGGGCTTCAGGGACCTGAGGAGATGGGGCTGTCTGAACAGCTCAGGGCTTGTCTGGACAACTGACAGGGCTCTTCGGACCTCGGGGGAATGCAAGATCCGGGCTGGCCCAAGTAGCTCTGCACCAAAACTGTTCACACTAAGGCAGACCAAACGGGAGCTTGGAGTGAAGGAAGCTCCGACAAATCTATTTAGAAATCACTTTGCTAGTTGTGTTTTGGCAGATTGCGAAGGGCATGCAGCCTTTATGGTGTATATAGCACATGGAAATAGATACATGGCATGAATAAACAACAATAAAAGATTGTGAGGTAATAGCAGGAAAAATGTATTGGGCTAAACAATGTAGAATAGTGATTTCCCTCCCCTCCCCCCCCGATAATTGTTGATACGCAGATATTGATGATTTCTGAGATCAGAAGAATAAACTGTTAAATTCCCTGTAGCTCTACCTGTAAGCCCTTCTTCTCTCTCAAATTCATACGTAGTGTTTCTTTAAAGCAATTTTATGTGTTAAAATTTCTGGCTTGTTTCAGATTGCTGTGCTCGTTGTTAATCCCTGCATTATTTCTAAGTGGAATTTTGTGCGTCTGCTTGGTGGCACTGCTGTGGGGAATACGGCTCTGGATGCAACAAAGGAAAAAACAGTTGACCTCAGCAGGAAGAGATGGGAAGCGGCCACTGGTGGTTGCCTTTTTTCACCCGTATTGCAATGCAGGTGGTGGAGGGGAGAGAGTCTTGTGGTGTGCCATAAGAACACTACAAAAAAAGTAAGCATATGCATATTATCAAATACCACATTCCATTCTCAGCTACTGATGGTATTATTTATGTACGTTTTGGCATTTTACATATTTAAATAGCTATCATGAATACACCGATCCTGCATTAATTTTAGATTCCAAGTTTCACCTGGTTGCACCATTCCACTTCATCTCTTTACCCAGATTTTAATCTTTCCTGCTGTGGCATCTCTCACTTCTTCTTTCTCTCCTTGGGAGAACCCCTCCTCACTCATCAGTTTTCCGCTACTGGTATGGAACTCTAAGTGGGCATAACTCAGCAGTAGGTAACTGATAGTCTTGGTACTTGGTGTAGAAGGCAAACCAAGTTGATCTCTAAAGAGGATTTAACATTGGCATATCTGCTGGCTTGCAGAGTCTTCTGCATTTTACTCGTTCTGTGCACTAGACAGACATCTCCTAATGCAGGGCAGGGCATTCTTAAGTCTGTAGAATAATACTGAGCTCTTTTTATTTTTTACTCAAAGAAAAAATACTCCCCAAGTCCTCAGCTGTGTTTTTCTGCAGATAAGGCAAAGCTGTGAAAGTACAGGGAAAAATATAATTTAGCTAAAACGATTTGAGAGCTGGGCCAGACATCTGTTCTCAAATGCTTTCTGAGTAATTTTGAATTGATAATATTTTAGTTTCATGTTACAAAAGTTGAAGAGGAGAATGTATGAAATTCTTTTTCTTTACTCTTGCAGGTACAGAAATGTAACGTGTGTCGTTTACACTGGTGACAGAGATGCGACTGGAGAAGAAATAGTAGAAGGTGCTTTCAGAAGATTCAACATTAAATTAACTCATCCTGTGAAGTTTGTGTTTCTAGAGAAACGCTACCTTGTGGAAGCTTCTCTTTACCCTCACTTCACTTTGCTGGGACAAAGTTTAGGATCAGTGTTTCTAGGCTGGGAAGCTCTTCTAAAGTGTGTTCCCGATGTTTATATTGACTCGATGGGTTATGCCTTCACGCTGCCCCTCTTTAAATATTTAGGAGGTTGTCGCGTTGGATGCTATGTCCACTATCCCACTATCAGCACCGACATGCTTTCTGTCGTTAGGAACCAGGATACCAGGTTTAACAATGCAGCCTTCATTACAAAAAATCCTCTTTTCAGCAAATTTAAACTTGCCTACTACTACTTCTTTGCTTTCATGTACGGATTGGTTGGTTCCTGCAGTGATGTGATTATGGTCAATTCTTCTTGGACACTAAATCACATCCTTTCCCTCTGGAGAGCTGGCGCTTGCACTAGCATTGTGTATCCACCATGCGATGTTCAGACCTTCCTGGATATTCCACTGGAAGGGGAAAAGAGCACCACTGAATATTCCATTGTTTCTGTCAGCCAGTTCAGGCCTGAAAAAGATCATCCTTTGCAAATCAGAGCCTTTGCTAGATTGCTGAAAGAGAAGAGACTAGGGCAGCAGCCATCGTTGAAGCTGATCTTAATTGGGGGCTGTCGGAACCAGCAAGATGAAGAGCGTGTAAATAGCCTTAAACGTCTTTGCGAAGAGCTGGGAGTTGGTAATGATGTGATGTTCAGAATAAACATTCCCTTTGAGGAACTGAAGAGACACCTGGCCGAGGCCACCATTGGCTTGCACACGATGTGGAACGAGCACTTTGGGATCGGTCAGTATCTTTCCTTGGTGTTCAGCCATTTGTCCCAGCTGGGGAGGGCTTCAGTTCGTGATTAAGCCTCCTCAGTGTATGTGTCTGAGCATAGAGGTCTGCATGCCAAGCAGGTGTCCAGTCCCATTCTCTGGGGCAAGCTAGCTGAGGTAGAGCCTGCAGGACCGATTCAGATGAGTAACCACTAGGTGCTACTGCAGTGCAAGCTGAAGTGCTGTAGATGTAGTAGCCTGGGCATCCTCTAGCCAACTAAACAGCTAGTTAGTGCTGTCTGTGCTGCCCAAGATGTCCTTCCTGGCCTTCAGCTATTGTTCTGCAGGAACATGTGTCCCCCTAAGGTCCCGTGTTAGGTTTGCTGGCCTTACGCAGATGCCTGCTGTACCCAACAGAGCATTGAAAGGCAGCAGGTGCTTCTGCTTCAGCACCTGAGGTTGTGCCCTCTAGGCTCTGCCAGCTGCGGGGGAACCTGAGACACAGTTCACGTGTAGACATCCACGCGTAGAGATTCTGGTCGTGTTCCACCTGCCTCAGCTGCCATCTGAAACGTCTGATGTATGTCAGGGGGCTCTAGCTGCTGTTTCACAGGCGTGACTCTCCTACAGATCCCGTCTCTTACTTGTAAGCCCCATGTAGATGCCACCAGACACCCTTGGTGAGCTCCTTGCATGAGGCACCTGTGCCAAGGCAATTAAGTCCTTAGATCAGTTGCGGTAGCATGGAGCAGAATGCTGAAGAGGAGCTGGGACCTGGTTTGTAATCTGCTGTCATGCAGAATTAAGGTATCAGGCCCGGTTTACTAGGATTGGTTGGGTCCTGACCTTGTAAGGGAATGTAAGATTGCCCATCTGCCATAAACCTACAACAGCATTAAGTTCACAGCCGAGCAGAGGGATGGGATGCCATCGTTGGCTGTAACGTGGCTGACTGCAGGTAATGTCACAGGCTTCATTAGAACAGAGGGTAAGAACTATCAGGAGTAGTAGTTACAGTCTGCAGGAACTTAGTATAAAACAAATTTACTCTGAAGTGCCTCCCAGAAGCAACTGCCACAAAATGGAAATAATGATTTTCTCATATTTCCCCCCCCCAAAACTTAAAGTATTTTTTAATTATTTTTTTTGTAAGTGATACAATGACACTGTGGTTTTGACTTTCAGCATGATTTCACCTACGTCTCCAGTGGCTTGTTACCTGTAAAACCATGTCCCAAAGCTTTGGAGCATTATTTATAATTGGCAATTTTTGAGCTAAGGGAACTTCTTAAAAATCAAATCAAAACTGGAAAGAGTCAGCAATTAAAGTGATTTCTGAGGTCTGTTCTGGGACTGAGAAGAATTGATGTATACATTACATGCTGATTCTATCCCACAGCTTTTGGCTGAGGAAAGCTTACTGTCAGATTCCCATTTCATCACAACTTCCTCCATCAAAAATACAGATGCAGCAATAGCAGTTTTTACTAGTTTGTCTTGATGAGTTGTCAAAATCTATGAAGCTTTGTTAATCTGCAAAGTACTGAACTTGTGACTATCATCTGATTGAAATGTGCAGTCAGCTTTTCTAAATGTTAAACATCTTCAGTTTTAATGGGAAAATGAATCCAGTTATGTTCAGCTCTATTTTTTACTGATTTTTTGCAGCTGCCACCATACCACAAAGCGAGTATTGTAGCAGTATTTACATTTGTTTCAATATCCAGCTTTTTTCCCACTGTATATACTGGTGTAATAATCTATCTCGGGTAAATCAAGTATATTACAAGGTCCACAACTTAACCAATTATATCTGATTTCCAATTTCAATTTTATGTGTTAAAGAGAAACTTACTATTTTTCTTAGGACTGAAAAACTTAATTTTGTTTTTCTTACGAGATGATTTACTCTGTATTTTTCAGACTGACCTAGAATGGCAATCTGTAGTAACTTACAGTTCTGGGTGAATTTTGTGGTGGTTTTAACTTTCCAGTGCCTTACAGAAAGCCGAAGTACGTGATGTGCACAGTCGTATCATCCTGTTTTGTATCTCTTACAGGAGTAGTCGAATGTATGGCAGCTGGCACAGTTATCTTGGCTCATAATTCCGGAGGCCCCAAATTAGATATTGTGGTGCCCTATGAAGGATATACTACAGGCTTCCTAGCCGAAAACGAGGACAACTATGCGGAGATCATGGCTTATATCCTCTCTTTGTCTCCTGAAAAAAGGTTAGAGATCAGAGAAAATGCTCGTCGCTCTGTGCACAGGTTTTCTGACCAGCGTTTTGAAGAGACATTCCTGTTATCTGTGGAGGCATTATTTAAATAAATGTATGTGAATAGAAATGTGTATGAATAAAATTAACTTTTTATATTTGACTGTGTGTCACCTGTAAATATATCTAATCTATGATCCCTTGGTCCTGTTCAATAAAGAGATTTTTTTCTTTCTGTCAGGGTATCTGCTTTATGCAATAGAGATTTTTTTTTTTACTGGGAAAGAAATGTGCCTGAAAATTTTCTGTGTTGCCCATGTGACAGTAATGTGCACTACAAAACTGGAGTCACAGACCCATCCTATACCCTTGGTAACGGAACTACATCTGGAAGTTCTTCACTTTCAGTCTCTACCCATTTCATGGCTCTTCACTGAGTCACACTTTTAAAGTCAAAGCTTTTGTTTGATCACTTTTGTACCCAGAAGATTTTTTTTCCAGAACCTGTAGCACATTTTCCATTTGCTGCCCCCCATTGTGTGACAAAATTCTGTTATGTGGGATTTTAATTGTGGTTCTGGAGAGTTCTACAGTGATTCCTTTAGGTTAATAATATGGTGGTTTACTAGCTTGCTTTTTAATAAGTGTAATAATTGACCTTGTCTATGATCTTTATATTAGTTATTCCCTCATGCTCTTTCACAGTATGACAACTTAATGGTATTTTTCCAACACTAAGGTTTTCTGTTCCTAGGGAATAGAAAGGTCTAGATTAGAAGGTATAACTAAATGCCATACAAACATGAATGTTAATGCCCTAAACTACTGCTTATTATAAAACTGAGAACATGGTGAAAAAAATGTTTGAAAATTGGACATCTGCTTTTGTATCAAAAATGGAAAAACATATAGTCCTTTTCTGAGCCATCAGAGCAGTATTTTATATTTTAGCAAACTAAGAAGTGCAAAAATCTACTGAAATCAGACTTTAGAATGTGGTTTTTCCTCTGTTTAAGCTTCATCTGCATTATGTGAAATTTTGTATATGAAAAAATGCAGTCGGAAGAACCTACTGTTCCATGTTTTATTGGGAAGTGGGGAATGCATAGTTCTCATGGTGCCCCTTTATTACCATACGAAACTGCTGAGCAGTTGGTGACAGTGTGTAGGGTCAGTACGGTACAAATGAAACTATGGATTATGAAGCTGTATTGGCAGTACATAGAGACTATGAAAAGCAGGGAGAGTTTCTTAAAACAAGGAGTTGATTGCACTAGGGAAATAAGTATATTGACTAGGAGACTTTCTTACGTGAGAGAAGAATGGTTAAAGAGAGTACGCAATCAGAAATTTGCCCAGGCAAGCGTTGTCAGAGATCTCCCAGGTAGTTAAGAATAATAAGGATGAAAATGCATTTCAGTCTGGATGACGATTTTTCAACATTTAAACATCTGAAAAGTAGCCTGATCTTTTTCCTTTTAAACAAAACAGTACCAACCTATTCATTTTAAGTGAACGTTTAGCACTATTGAAAAGCAGTCAATTTGCTTGGCATTTAATGTCAGCTATCCTTCAGTTTTGCTACTGATATGGCTGAAATTTTAAACAGCTTAAAGTTTTGAAACAGTAACTGTGCTGGTGTTCTAGGTAGCTCTTGCTTCCTTCTTGCCTTTTTCGTTATATGTGTCAACGCTAAATTACCTGTGGTTATTTACTAAATCACTGTCAGATTTTCCAGGTAGCTGGCGAGGTAAACTCATCTTTTCTCCATCTGTTTGCCCTTTATTTATTGAAAGAACGGGAGACTCCATGGTTCTCTCTGCTGGAGAAGTTGCCAATTTTTCCAGAGATTCCTCCAGCTCATGTCTGAGTTCATCTTCAGAATCTTCAAAATTTCTATAAAGTAAACCAAGATAATTATATTAATTAAATACATCTTTGTTACAAGCCTTTCTCCTTTCAAGGTTGAGATTTTTTGTAAACGTTTTATAAAGAATATACAAGCAACACGCATAATGTGAACAGTCTCTTCTTTCTCTGTGAGATTGTTTACCTGTATTTATAAGGTAAGAGAACAGAAGCTGCAAAGCCACATTAATACTTCTGCATAATATTTTTAATGGCAGAGTTGGCACGTGACAGATTACAGAATTGAAAGTTAAATTAGTAGACTCTAAAACAACTAAGTTTTCTTCATTTATGAATTTAAGAGAAGTGAAGCTTTAGGCAATGCAATCTGTCATTTCATTAAAACTGTTCAGTGGTAAGGATTTTTCTTCTGATGCTTGACTTACGTGTCCTCATCATCTGATCTTGGTTCAAGTTTGCCTTCATCAACAGCAACAGCAGAGTATGTTTCTGAATCATCTCCCTTGTCTTCTTTTGGAAGCAACATAGCTAATCTCTCTTCTGGAAAGGAAGAGAAACGTTCCTTTATTTGTATATTAGCTAACTATGAAACTGTATGTAAAGTAATAGCAATTACGTAAATGCTTCTCTTTTTGTGTGTGTGTGTTCAAAGTACAAAGTGAATACCATGCTGACTTTTACTCTTGATCACATATTTTAGCCAGTGGTTTGTAACTTCTGCTCGGTGGAACCTAGTGTGTTTGCAGACCGTAACTGAAGGGCTATAAAAGTTAAGTAAAAAAAAGCAATCTGATGTTAATTTTCCAATACAGGGATCTGCACTTTCAGCAGAAGCTCAGGTGAGTACTGTTTGGAAAAGACTCAAAGTTGTGGCACTGGGTGATATGGTTTAGTGGTGATGTAGGTAGGCAGCTGGACTGGATGACCTTAAAGGTCTCCTCCAACCTCGATGATTCTATGATTCTGTGATTCTAAAATTACTGCTTAGATCTAGCTACGGTTCCCAAAAACCACTTGCTTTTGAAGACTGAAGGGCAGCCCTAACATGAAGGTGGGAGAATAATGCTGAGAGTTGTTTTGGTATAAAGACTAAATTCTGCATGTGACCCAATGTAAATGTGTCTGTTTGCGTAACGCTGTACTCCACAATGTCAGTTTGAGTAGCAGGGCAGAACTGGGTGCTGAGAGTGACATATTTTAATAAATAACTGATAAAAGCACCAGCAGTTAGAATACCTGTGTGACTTGTTCTTGCTTTAGCCCTAAGAACTGCTGACATTAGTGAAAAGTCGTTTGAACTTCATTTTGGTTTTTTTATGTGTAAGATACAAAGCTAGTCTTAGGAAAGGAATTTAGCTGGTACATTTTAGTGAGTTTAGCCTTCAGGATGGGGCAGCTTTAAAAGAGCTTGTTATGCTATGAGCTTGTTATGCTATGTTAGGCTATGTTATGCTATGTACGTGAGGCATGATTAGCAGGAGAGTGCTGACTGCAGTTGCAGATGAAAGATACTTCTCACAGTCCATTAAAACCGTTGAAACTCGGCATGTACACTTTAGCTGGCTTTAATGGTCTGTACTCCAATTACCCATTCAGCAGATCGGCAGTTGTGCAAAAAACCTCACAACATCTCACTGCATTTACTGCATCTTTCTAGGGAAAATGCTCTGGCTCTTTAGGTAACAACTTTGATGCAAAGTGAATGTAATTTTTAAAACAGTGTTACTCTAGGAAAGTGTGCTGCAGCATAAGAGTCCAAATCAGTTTCAATGTCAGCTGTATCAGCATGGACCATGTTGTAAGTCACCACGGTAGTTTAAACCATCGTGTAGTACAATTTGCAGCTCTTCTATGGAAATACATATATTTGCATAAAAGTTTTTTACAGGGTTCTTAAACCCCGTAAAACCCCAGTTGCAGGGGCTAAATCCAGGTTTATGGTATCTGCCAACTTTCTGGCAGTAGTTTCATACCTCTGTCTATCCAAGCAAATGAAAGAATTATATATGAAGTAACAGCTGGTAAGTAGGACTTGCCCTTTTCCCTGCTACTGAAAACAGCAACATCCCAAAAGAGGCAGTGGCTCCAGGGACAGGCTTTTCTAGTTCGCCAACTGCTTCAAAATGTTGGTCCTTACCACAGATCCTCTGCCAATGGTAGAAGAAATAATACACTCAAGAGAAACTTGCAGAATTTACAGTAACAAACATCCTACCTACTTCTTCTTCAAGACAGATGAAGGAATCACTGGACAACTCTGCTTCTGTTAAGATGTTCAGGAGTGTCCCTGGTGGTGTTTGTTTCCACCGCTTCCTGTTTTTTGGGATGTCTTCACACAGAACAGCATGGTCAGCTGAAAGACAGGAAAGATCTTGGGTCACAAAAGCATGACTGTGGCTCGGTACTGTCTTTTGTCAGATTCAGACTTTCTAGTCTTGATACTGATTTCTTCCTTTTGTGTAATGTTGGAACCTGTTCAGTTTTTTACCCTTGTGGAATACTGAATTTTTAATAAGTATTTGGTCTGATTGATACCATAGATAAAAAAATAATTTGGGCTATTTGTCACTAAAAATTTCTAACACCGGTTTTAATAAAGTAAAAGTTCAAGTAACTGCTTATAAGGCCTGGAATAGACAAGTGAAGCTTCATTGAGCAGTCCTTGGTCTCAAACTTGTCAGCTTCTTGGGGCTGAAAAGGCTTCAGAGAAGTTACTGCCTTTTTTGTGCCCTATGCTCTTTCATCTAAGGCAGAATGAACAAGAAGTGGCATATTAATAATATTCTGCTTTGTCTTCACTGTCCATGCAAACTCTTCAGGTTATTTCTGTGTATCTGGGGTGTTGGGAGCGTGCTGGAATGCTGGAAGAGCTCCTTGTTTGCAGCAACCAGTCACTTGGGATACCTGGCTGCCTGGGAATATACACTCTGGGAACATAAGAAGCCTACCAATTAGCATCTTTCGAAATGAGCATCACCACAGCCACAGCTGTGTGAACATGCACTTTGGACTGAGTAGCAACACTAGTGTGTGGAGTGGGAAACCAGAACTCTACCACACTCTGGGATGGCATCGGCAACTGACTGCCTCAGTTCTCATGTGTTATCAACTCAAAGCCCAAGAATGGGCATGGAGTGATAGGACAAGGGGGAACAGGTTCCAACTGCAAGAGGGGAGATTTAGATTGGATATTAGGAAGAAATTCTTTCCTGAGAGGGTGGTGAGACGCTGGCACAGGTTGCCCAGAGGAGTTATGGCTGCCCCCTCCCTGGCAGTGTTCAAGGCCAGGTTGGCTGGGGCTTGGAGCAACCTGGTCTGGTGGGAGGTGTCCCTGCCCATGGCAGGGGGTTGGAACTGGACGATCTTTAAGGTCCCTTCCAATCCAAACCATTCTGTGATTCTATGAAAGTGGTGTTGATTAGTTATATAGACTGGCATTGTTATCCCCTGTTACCCAGGCCATAGACTGATTTGCAAAACACAGTCCTTAGCACATATGAGCAGCACATGATTGCAGTATTAGACAGAGGGGAAAATGACAACAGCATCCTATGGTTTAGCACATACAATAACCTCAGTTATTACGAAGTGCTGCAATTAAATACCTGCCAGATCATGGGAATGTTCTGGTATGGGATTGTTTTGACAAAGGTCTGTAAGTAGTCTGGCTGAATTTTAGCAGCTCCCTACTTTCACTAAAAAAAAAAACTTTCTTACCAAGTTCATTTTCAGCCATAGTAGAACATACAGATGTGACATCAGCATTAGCTAAAAAATTCAGTAGTGTCTGAGGGGTTCTAGCTTGCCAATGTTTTCTAGGTTTTTTTGTATTATCTATGTCATTGGACTCTAAGGGAAAGAAAAAGAGGAGACAAATTTACTTCATTTTTTAAAGTAGATTTCAATGTGGTTATAACATTATGTGGTACAAAGAGAGACCTCATCAGATAAACATGCTATAGCCTGGAGTTACTCAACTGACCTAACTCCTATGTACTTTTCAGGATTAATACTCAGCATTGCATTTCCCCAGAAATACCTGCTTGGTATCTAGATAGTTCTTCCGAAGATCTGTCCATATGATCTTCATAAACTTTCACCAATTCCTCCTTAAGATTACCACCATCCACAAAAGTTAAAGCCTCACTGAGTTTATCTAGTACCTGAAAAAACAAAAGGTTACTCCAGAAAGAAAAAACAAGTATGGGACAATAACCAACCACTTTCACTGTGTTTGCCATCCATTCTCGTGTATGCACAGGAAAACTGTGTAAGAAAAAGTGAAGCGGCAGAACTCAGAAGTCACGTTGTGGTTTGTGTATGTGAATCACAGAATCACAGAATGTTAGGAGTTGGAAGGGACCTTGAAAGATCATCTAGACCACCCCCCCTGCCATAGCAGGACAACCTAAAGCAGGTCAGACAGGAATGCATCCAGGAGGGTTTTGAATGTCTCCAGAGAAGGAGACTCCACAACCTCTCTGGGCAGCCTGTTCCAGTGCTCTGTCACTCTCACAGTGAAAAAGTTCTTCCTTATGTTCACCCGGAACCTCCTGTGTTCCAACTTGCACCCATTTCCCATTGTCTTATCACTGGACATCACTGAGAAGAGCCTGTCTTCATCCTCCTGACTCTCACCGTTTACATATGAAACAGCAGAATACAACACAATGCTTTATAAATAAAGAATATATATACTAGAAAGAAATTATACTTTTGATGTTTCTGTCACAAATATTTTAAAAATTCTAATATACCAATAAAAATCTTAATAGGTAGCTATTACATGTCTATCAGATAGAAATGTCATTTTAATAAATGAAATCCCATAATATTGTCTAATCTCACTTCCCCTTTTCTAAGTAACAGCTGGTTCATCACAATATTATTCTTGTTTTGTGATACAATACTGGTGAAAAGAAACGGAAATGTAATAAAACAATTTACACATAACATTTGGCACTTGCAGACTAACTCAATTTTGAGATGAGTTCTTCCCCTCAAGCCAAATTTACAAAATTTAAATATCTGGACTCCTTCATCTCTTACCATGTGAAAGATTGACCCAGATATCATCCAATTTTCTTCTAAGAAAGAAGAATTGCCCTCTTGAAGAAGGTCAGATATATGCAATATGTCAACAAGTCCTCAATAGGAAGCTTCATTATAACAAAGGTAGATGGTAATGGAAACAAACCTTAGACCTTGGAGCTTCTGGTTTCAGATTATTAATGTAAATGCTTTGAACGTAACTACAACATACCTCTGCTTCTTGAATGCTGTCTTCCTCAGGAACACATTCATCTAAATTAATTTCAAACTTTACTCCTCCCTAAAGAAAATTCACACACTTCATTAATTTATTTTATTAGATAAAAACATTTCATTAGATCTACACATTTATATGGAACTACAGACCTGAAAATTATTATTTATTGAAAATAACTTTAACAGTATTTTTCTTCTATTTAACAAGATCAAAGCTGAACAAATTGGACAAAAATAGACTTCTCTCTATATAGTTTATGGATATTTTCAAATGATTGCATCCACTTTTGATTTTAAGGAAAAGTGTCTTGATAATCGTTTAATTCAAATCCTTGCAATATGCAGTTGGTTCTCACAGTTGGTTCTCAACTGGTATTAACATTCGAATACTATACTGCTTCCGTGCAATATTTCACAGAAGACCTTTAGTCCACTTCACAATAATCTTATGGTCAGAAAGCTTCCTGATATCTCACGTGCATTTCCATCCAACTCCCATCACTTTCTACAATTTCAAAAGCACCACAGAGAATAATGTTTTATAACTAAATGTTAAAAAATTAGCAGCCTGACTTGACTTCACTTGAACTTTGAGTAAACATGAGCTCCCAAACTGCTACTAATACAGTTTGATATAAAGATGAGTAGGTAAGGACTGATTACTATCTGGGAATATCTAGAGCAAGTCTCCCTCAAATGATCAGAAAACTCATTCATTTTCTTAGTGATTCTATATTTTTATATAAACTTTATCAAACAGTAGACCAGCACTCTTAATTAAGTCTCAAATAAGTTGATTTTCAGAGCCAATATGATAACACTATCATTTTAAATGTTCAGACAAAAGAAGAAAATAGAAAAAAAATACAATGAGGATGGATACCTTTGTGTTATGTTTCTTTTCTAAGGTGTTTTCATCTTGCCTATCCTGGAGTTTAATTTGTTTAATATTTTCTTCCATGTCCTGAAAGGAGAAAAAAAAACCCAACTTGCAAATACACTATTTGGAACCAGTATATGTGTATGCCATGTAAAAAAAGACTTGTTTAAGTAGTAAATGTAGTCACCAATTTCCTTGTATATATATATATATATATGTAAGAATATTTCATTCGTTGCCTTATTTAGACTCTCATACTGAAAGACATTATAATTCTGGCAAAAAGAAAAAAGGAAACCTTGCATAAAGTTCAAACTTCTGATTTTTCAAAAACCTATGTTCGGACGATACTGTACTGTGTCAAGAAATAAATAATGTATCTTTTATGATCACGTGCAACATGTCTCAGGCTGATTTAATTTCAGAAAACTTTGGAAGTGATGAAAATCAGAATTATAATGGAAACCTGTGCCTGTAGAAAGTACAGTCATGTTTCACAGTGTCTTCGTTACTGGTAACACCTAAAAAATACATAATTACTCCTTTTCATATTCCTGTGTTGTATGTTAGAACCTGTCACATAAAAGCAAAGCAAATAACTGTATGCACGTCCTTCAGTGATCTGCTGCAATTAGAGCAGGTCCTCAATCCCTGGCGAAACCACAACAATTCACATATTTTACTTTTTAAAAATATCTATGCAGTTTCTCCAGTAGACAAGAGTGCCCATGAACTAAGGTGACAACAAGCAGGTGCAAAATCCAGTGTTTCTTTTTTGTTATCATGCATTTCCCATTAAAACACTGGGAATATAATTTCTGCCCTATCATGGCTCTGACTGCCTATAACCTACTTTATCCCCTCAACTGACGTGTGAATTCATTTTAGTAAAAGTCATATCCAGGATCCATGAAAATCACTGAAGAGAATCCTGCTAATATTGGCAAGTGTGGCCCAAGTTCCAGCTGCAATAGGGTAGCAATGTCTGTCATAGGTTTATGTGGAAGTCTGCCCCTTGCTACTGAACAGTGCAGGAAGTCCTATAGCACATGAAGCAAATCCTGACTGAAGAATCCTAGTGGCTAGATCAGGGCTGTTTTCCCTTCAGAATAGACTAAGAATTTGCACACTGAGATTAGTTGTCATAAATTGAGGGTTTCATTAATTTCATTTGAAGAAAAGTGGACTTGATGCAGAACTCCATGTGGTCTGGAAACCTCATCTGGTGTTCACAATGCCAATATTGCAAAGTAGAAGCAGAACAATTCTGAAACTCCATTCCAGAAGCTGCTTCGGTAGTATTTGATGAGAAAGAAGTGAAGGAGCACTGCAGCTGGAAAGCTTTGTCTCTGCCTCTTCCTCCTGCTTCTCCTATATTTTTGTTTAAGTAGGGACTCCACATAAAACTGGATTCTAACTTCCCACACAGTGCTACTCTGGTCTGTCATGAAGTGCTGCATCTTCTGCACAGAATTCTCATAAAGATTTGCACTTCTTTACTTCACTCAGAAAGCAAGAAAAAATAAATGTAGCACAAAAACAGATTAAGTAAAAGTATACCTTAATATTTACAGATGAAAAAGAACTACCAAAACAAGTCAGGACTCAGACAAATGAACTTTCCAGTCTATTCATGAAGGGAACCTAGGGAGACTTTTACAGACAGTGCAAGCATCTGAGGAGATTTAAGCTTTATCGTTTTTCAGATTAGTCACAGAGAATGAATCAAAGACCATGCAGGACTTGCATAAAAAGTTCTGTTTAGAGTAGGAAATGGTTCTGATACCTGAAGTGATACTTCTCCTGTTACAGCTGTATCCTTGGTTTCAGACTGGTCCTCAGCTTTCCCTTGCCTCACAAGATAGGTTTTATTTTGTATTTTTTGATTCTCCTAGGAAACACTTTTGTTAGATGTTCATTCCAATCTCCAATTAAGTGTACTAACTTTAAAAAGAAGAAGGAAATACAACTGTGCATATGTTTGAGCTTTGTTACCTGGAGTACTCCTGCTCTTAATCTAAATTCTTTTATATCGCTGTGGTATTCTTCCCGAATTTTCTGCAATTGTTTCAGGTACTCCTATTAAAGAATAGTAAGGTAGAAAACATATGTATCAGAAATACATACAGAACTAACACTAGCTAAACAAAATATTCTATAGGTATCAAACCGTGTATATATGAGAAAAAGGGATCAGTGTCCTTTGCTGCCAGTTTTAAAGATTGCTTGATACTTCCCATTAGAGGATATTTTTGAGTTATAACTCTTCCAGACTTTAACCCTTTTGAAGTTTTCCAGACTGTTTCATGCTAGCTTTTCTGTAGAATTACATCTAAAGCAGCTAATTCCAAGAATAATTGTATTTTTGTAGTGGTCACACGGAAAATAATCAGTTCTTATGTAAAGAATACTACTGTTAAGGAGTGTAAGAAGACAGCTTTAAGTAGCTAAGGAAGATATTTACCTGTTCTTTCGTTTCATTCTTTCTAGACATGTCCTGCTGATGGTTTCTGAGATGTTCTTCCTTTATTTTCTGCTGCTGCATTTGGTCATGATATGGGTCAGCAGAGGATGGTCGCAGTCCCTATGGATGTACAAATAAATCCCAGAGCAAGGGAATTTTCATTTAGAATCCTTTCCTTCAGTGCTCACTCAATTCACTTTCCTGTTCCACTGAACAGTGCAGTATGGCAAGTGCATATTTTTGGAGGAAAAAGTTGTAGCAGAATTTTACATTGCCACAGTTTTGTATTAGAAAATAAAACCCCAGCATGAGCATTGCTGAGCAGATCAATGAATTTGCTAGAGCAGAACTTTCTACCTGTCAGTGTCACAGTTTACATCAGATCATCTTTTGGATTTTCATACAGTTCCCTTTACAGATTTTATTCTGTGAATCGGTATTTACTTACCAGCTGTTTTTCCACTTTAATCTTGTACTGTTGGGCTTCAAAACGCCTTTGAAGATAATCTGCAGGCCTGCGAGAAGTGGCGTCCACATACTACATTTTATTTCACAGACTCTGCTATCTTCTATACATATAATTCTCAACAGGTTATAACACATATGACAAACGGAGCTCTCTTTGTATTATAAATATGGATAAAAGATGTATAAATATGGAACAACAGTGAAATAACAAAAAGAAAACATACCCACTTCAGGCATTCCCCTTCCTATTACTTCAGTTACATTAGCCTTCTGGAGAATGCAGCAAAGTCCTTTTTCACCTTTTATTTGATAAATGGTATGTGAAGGTGTTAATGAAAATAAAGCTGTTTTTCCTGATCCTCAAAATGAGTGAAAATTGTCAGAATGGAGGCTGTATATTCAACAATGTTTCCGTTTCCTTTCTCCTCCATATCTAATAACATCAGCCTAGTTTTGTATTTATGTAATTTTGTCATTTCTAATAATTTACCTCTTTTTTTGGTATAAAATAATCAGTCACTTGTAAGCTCCCTGATTTCCATTTATTTAATTTCCTACCTTCAGAATCCACTTGTGCGCCAGGAAGGCAAACTGAATTGACTTTGTCCTTACATGAGTCACTAGAAACTCAGCTCGGACAAGATGTTCTAAAGCTGATGGTCCTTAACTGAAACATTCTGAACACTGTCGTCATTCAATGAAAATTAATGGTTCAGTCAACCTTAAAGGAAGGATCCAAAAGTAGGCAGTACTAAAAATTCCTTACCTTCCTTTCTCAAGGTTCTCAAAGCCTGCATCCACACCTAAAATGGCCAATCATGGAATGGACAGGCAACTTCTGAAGTAATAAAAAGGTTGTACCTCTACTTTGTAAGAGAAAGGGTTTGAAGTAAATAAACTGCTGGAGAAAGGGTCTTTATATCTGAAACCAAAATACAAGCTCTGCAGGAAAAAAAAAAGCATTTCCACAGCCTGCCTCCCACTCTCTTCCCTCAAGTGAAGAACTGCTTTTGATCTTTATATAGTTCTAATCCTGGTGGTAAGGAAAGACAGTGTTTATCCTTGATACAATCAGAAAGTCTACAAAAAGCCTGTGTTTTACTTCTCACCCAATAAAATGCTGAGATTTGGGATACCTTTTGACAATGAAATATCAAACATCAAGACAATACATTCAGAAGGAACTTTTGGATAGACAGGAACAGGAGTTATGTTCTTGTGCAATAAACTCACATAAAAAAATTATCAAAGATTAATCAGAGAAGGAATTATACTGAATAAGCCATGTCCGGTTACTTAATCAGGAAGGCTGATCACTCAAAATATGCATGACAGTTCACCACTAATAAATAGAGTGAGAAAAGTTTACCAGTTGGGTGGTGGGGGTGGAGGTGCAACTTGTCCTTTTAGTTTATAGTATTCCTCAACTCTTTGGCTGATATGAGAAAGGTCATAATGTGCATTAGCTTTCCTCTGCAAGTTGTCAAGCTTATCATAGTAATGACCATAATGGCCACATACTCTAATACTTTCTGGACTTTCAGCCATCTTAAATCCGGAGGTCTGTGGTTGAAAAAACAATAAAGGATGTTAATTTACCTGTTCTCATTTGTATCAGTACAAGTTTGAATTAACTTCCCATCCTTCTCCCCAGCCTGAGTTGCATGGTAATACAGGCTATCTACAGTAAGTTTTCCAAATCCTTTCACATATAACCCAGAAACCTCCTAACTTCTCTGGACTTACATAGTTTTACCACTGTCTTTTCCTTTTCCCCTGTTCCATCAGCTCCTGTCATTAAGCAGCAGCCCATATTGTTCTGCAAGTCAGTCAGCATGGGACTTTGTAGTGTCATCGCCCTAGAGTCACTTCATTGTTCTGAAGCCTAAAGCACTGAATTAATTCGAGGAGAGTCTCATTTTGACATGTGAGAGCAAGGGAATCTGGGATGTAGTTTTAGGCAGTAACACAATGACTGGTGCTTTCAGGGGAGCACTGTGCTACTTCATTTCACCATCTCTTTGATTGTGTGCCTGTGGGAGCTTGCCTTTCATTTCTCAAAGTCCTTACTGTGATGAAACATCCCCTTATCTCTACTTTGTGACAAGACTGTCTTTTCCATTTCTCATAAGAACAATGGAGAGAAGGTGATGGTCTAGCTGCCACTGCATGATGTAAGTGTGGTAAGACATTCACAAACCCTTCCATGGTGGGAGACTATATGGCGTATGAGAACAATGTTGAATTTTGCTTATTTTCTTACATAAATTAAAAAGTATCTAAGTATCCTTTCCATAGATGGTAAATACATCAACTGTTCCTCCCTGTTTTCTTTCTTCAGAACAGTGAAAATAGCCTCATCTACCTATAGTATAAATCAGATCACAGTAGAATATAAATTCATATCTATATAAGAAGAAAATTTTCCACTGCCAATAATGTTCCCAAGAAGAGGTAACCTCAAGAAGTGTTTATCTTGTCCCTCATTGAAGTAAGTTTTACAGTACGGCATCCAGAAGTATGATAGTCTCAAGCAATAGGGAGAACAAATCTGACCACCTAAAATGTAAGAGGACTGAGAACTGTGACCAGTGAAGCAGGTGCCATGGTGACACAGGCCAGGGAAAAGGCTGAGGTACTGAATGCCTTCTTTGCCTCAGTCTTTACTCACAAGACCGGTCTTCAGGAATCTCAGGCCCCTGCAACTAGGGGGAAGTCTGGAGCAAGGGAGACACACCCTTGGTGGAAAAGGATCAGGTTAGAGAATATGTAAGCAGACTGGACTGATGGGATGCACCCACGAGTACTCAGGGAGCTGGCAGATGTCATTGCAAAGCCACTGTCTAGTATCTTTGATTGATCAGAGAGGGGACTGGGAAAAGGACTGGAGAGAAGCAAATGTCACTCATATACTCAAAAAGGACATGAGGGAGGACCCAGGGAACTACAGGCTGGTCAGCCTCACCTTAATGCCTAGCAAGGGCATGGAACAACTAATCCTGGAAAACATTTTCAGGCACATGAAGGACAAGAAAATCATCAGGAGTAGTCAGCATGGACTCACCAAGGGCAAGTCATGCTTGATCAACCCAATGACCTTCTACAATGAAATGACTGGCTTGGTAGACAAGGGGAGAGCAGTGGATACTGCCTACCAGCAATTGCCTTCAGGGAGGATTTTGACACTGTCTGCCATTAAGATCCTCATAGAGAAACTGATGAAGTATGGGCTTGATGAGCAGACACTGAAGTAGATTGAAAACTGGATGAATGGCTGGACCCAGAGGGTGGTGATCATATGTGGTGGTGATCAGTATGAAGTCTAGCTGGAGGTCAGTAACTAGCAGTGCACCCCAGGGGTCAGTACTTGCTGATAATCCATTCAACATCTTCACTAATGATCCGGATGATGGAGGAGAGTGGGGCAGAGCATGCCCTCAGCAAGCTTGCTGATAACATCAAACTAGGAGGAGTGGCTGATACAGCAAAGGGTTGCGCTGCCATCCAAACGGACCTCAACAGGCTGGAGAAATGGTATGACAGGAACTTCATGGAGTTCACCAATGGGAAGTGCAAAGTCCTACACTGTGCACCAGTACATGCTGGAGGCCACCCACCTGGAAAGCAGCTTGGCAGAAAAAGACCTGGCGGTCCTGGTGGACACCAAGTTGACCATTAGCCAAGAATGGGCCCTTGCTGCAAAGAAGGTGAATGATAACCTGGTCTGCATTAGGCAAAGTATTCCCAGCAGGTCAAGGAAGATGATCCTTTCCCACCACCCAGCACTGGTTAGGCCACACCTGGAGTGCTGTGTCCAGTCCTGGGCTCCCCAGTATAAGAGAGACATGGACATATTGGAGAGTCCAATGAAGAGCCACAAAGATGATGAAGGGACTGGAGCACTTCTCATACAAGGGAAGGCTGAAAGAGCTAAGACTGTTTAGCCTAGAGAAGGCTCAGGTGGGATCTTATCAATGTATATACCTGAAGGGAGGATGCAAAGAGGGTGGAGCCAGACTCTCTCCAGTGGTGCCCAGCTACAGGACAAGAGGCAATGTGAACAAACTGAAACACAGGAGGTTCCCTCTGAACATCAGGAAACACTTCTCCACTATGAGGGTGACTGAGCACCGGCACAGATTGCCCACAGAGGCTGTAGAGTCTCCATGTTTGAAGATATTCAAAAGCCATCTGGACATGGTCATGGGCAACTGCCTCTAGATGACTCTGCTTGAGTGGGGCTGTGGACAAGGTGACGTCCAGACACCCCTTCCAACCTCAACTGTTCTGTAATTTTGGGAATCCTAAAGCAATATATTCGAAGTATGACACTATGCAAGTATCTCTTCAACCCTGCAAACTGTTTGCTTCATTTGGGTGCTGAAACAATGTGGGAACTTTCCCAGTGCTAGTATTAGAGCATGTCTCATAGATCAGAACACTGTGTAGAAAATTCTGCCTTTGCTTACAGCAGCGCACAGTGAAAGGAAACTTAACCTTCCTAACTTAATCCATCTCTGGATTTGCACTGGATATGCACAAATGTAACTATGAGGAAGTCCTGTATTCTGCACAAGGCCAGTAATATCCATAGGTAGTGTACGTGATTGCTTGATGGATGCAGTTCTGGGAACTCCACATTCCTTACCATCAGCTAATCTACCATCACTGCCATAAGCAATTGCTTCTGGGAGCTCCCAGCCCCTAAATATGCTTTGCTTCGTGTTCACCAGCACCCAAGGCAGTACTACATGCTCTTGAAGATAAAACATAAAGGTATGCAGTGATGCCAGTAAGAGGCTGGACACAGCATACAGCTGATATCCAGCCTGAGGAAAGAAGAAGGTGGAAAAGAAGTGAGGAACACAAGTGGTTGTGAAGAACTGGGGCTTTCTGCTATAGGATTTGATCCCCGTTTGTTGTAATAAGTATGAGAGACAAGGGCAGTGGTGCTAGTGGTTTTGCCCATGAATGGGCCCTCAGAAGGACCGAGGTAAGAGAATCGGTGTATTTGCTTCTACAGCAAAAATGCCAACAAATGCCTAATGCAAAGCATGCCTGACTCCTTTTGTTACAAAGGATAATACTGAAGCAGCCTAAATTCAGTGTTTCCCACTTAGGCTTTTTAAAACAGCTTTTCTGAAACTTCAGCAGGGCTTAACTGTTTCTACTGACTTACTGTAGGCATTAAGCTAAATTTAACAAATCTTAATGAGGCCTTCTAAAGGGCCTTTTCTAAGAGCAGGAATTTGCCTTCTGAAAATGATTAAATATTACGAGAATGCCGATGCACAGTACCTGAAAAATAGGCTGTTGCCTTCTTGAAGGAGGTTTCAATTCATTTCTTTGAAATAATTCCTGTTTCTTGATGGGCACCACCATTCCAGATTCTGGAGAAACATGGTCCTTGTCTCTCCCTTTTTCAAGTTTATATGCTTTTTAACAATAAAAGATTAAAAGGTTACATTCTGAGCTCTCTACGTGATTAATGGTCATGTATTTGCAAACCACAGTAGGGTGCATACACCTAACACTGATAGGTTGGGCTAACAAACATTCCTTATATCCTTTCATCACCATACTTCACACTTCCTAGGCATTCTGCCTTTCATTTTTAGAACATGCTTTTGAAAACATGATTTGTCACACTCATGTAAAGTGGATCTTATTGATTAGCTTTGCAAAGCACACTGGATGAAAGGGAGACCTCTATGAACTAGAATGCTGATTTCATGCTAGCACCAAGAACAGAAAACAGGTGGTCTGACTCTTGGGCTCGGATTTCATTGCAGGCTAGATGTCTATCTGCTTAGGAGTTCCCTTTGTAAACCTAGCCCTCAGTCTTCTACAAATCACTAGACAATGTCGCAGTACTTGTGAAATTTGGAAAGAAGGGCTGAAAAGTGAAAAATTTACCTTATCAATTCCCCATATAGGAGAATAAAAGTACAAATCATTCCAGTTTGGTCAGTCAGTATTTTGCAAATACCTTAGCTGCTATAATGAAAAGTGGTGTCCTTGACAGGATTAAGCAGTTTCTAAGTGAGCTTTAAATCTTTCCTGAGTAATGACTGTGAGAGTGTCATGTCTGGGAGATAAAATATATGAAAATTATGAATATATAACCAGAGATATTTTTAAAAATGCCTAAGTGATTCGGGTGTTCAAGTGCCTTTGTCCAAATTGCACTAATCCTGAAGGCAGATAAGCATCATTGAAAGTAATTTCCAAAATAACATGGGTTCCTATGCTACCGAAGAACTTTTTTTTTTTTGGGAGGGGGAAGTCTATAATGTAGTTAAGTAGTTATGTAACTACATAGGTTTATTTTCACAAATCTGTTTAAACTTCTTTAATACTTCCAAAAATAAATTTAAGGAATAATTACAATATACTGAAGAATATAGAATTAGGAAAAGGTTATGCTGCCAGAAACATGCCAGATGTTCAGCAGTTCATACAGAGATAAACATACATTTAGTCTCATTCATGTTTTCTAAGAATGTGCATATATAATCTGATCTATCAATGAGCACTAAATCCAAATTCATTGTCTGTCACAATTTAATTTCATTTGTATTTTGTACAACACATTTTAATTATTTAGTAAAATACGACGAGGCACGTTTTGTAAGATTTTTGCATTTTTTCGCGTAGCTTGGCAAAATTAAGTAAGGATGTTTTTCATGTGATGGATCTAAACTGCATCTAGACCAAAGCCTCTCAGTTTTGTAAATTCTGTAAGATTAATGTTTCAGCACTTTCCTGTGGCAGCTTTTCTAGCTGAACATTGCTAATGAGCTGGTCTTAAAGTTGTCTCTTCCTGAACAGGACAGCAATGCATTGTCTGGGGTGAACGTTTCTGCTGTTGCAGTTCTCAATTCTCAGTTCTCAGTTCTCTCCTCTTTTTAAATTTGTGCAAAACTCTTGTATCCAAATATGCAATAAAGAGTGCTGAAGAAAGTTACAGCCACCATGTATATCATTACTAACAACTGTTAGTGTAGAACTAATGTTAAATAATATTATTATCATTACCTGGTATCAGCTTGGCTCCAGACTGTGATGCTGAAAGCCTTTTTCTATGTACCACAGTATGACTGAGTTCTTCCTGTGTTATCTACAAGAAAAAAGGTATCTGGTAGAACTTATACTACCTTGATACATATTTTTCTCTCAGCAAGCAGCAGCATAGGCACTTACCTCAGGGGGCAAATACCTGAGAACAAACTTTTGCAAGAAGGTCTTCCTTAGAATAGAATTGATAGATGGTCGATCTCTTGGAGATATTTTAAACAACTGGGCAATTAACATCCTCAGATCATATGAATAGTTGGGAGACACTGGATGAAAATGTCCCCTGCAGATCTTCAGCACCAGCTGGTGCAAACTATTGCCTTCAAACTTAATTAATGAAAACAGTAAAAAGAGGACAGTAAGTATTGCTGGCTGGAAATGGTGGACTAGACACCCCAACTTGAAAAAAGGTACTTGCTGACAGAAGCTATGTGCTATGCAATCTCTTCACAAATCCTTTTTGCTAACCACAGTTTGCTGTGCCAAATTGGTATAAACACTCTGACTGTATTTTCTGGTTACATTCTCCTTGTTCCAGTTGCAGGACTTAGGAGGTCCAATAGCTTTTGTACCTGGAAGAATTTTGTTCATTGTCTGCTGACACACAGTACCACAGAAGCAATTTTTCCAAAATGAAACACGATTTATTTTGCCAAAAGCTATTCAACAGAGACCTGCATATATACTGTCTTCACAGCATTCACCTTCAAAACCTCACTCCACACAACTTGGCCTCTGTGTTGTCTCAGAAACCAAGGCACAATCCTGTTTTTTACCAACTGATGTCACTTAAGATTACTCAGGCCTCTCAGTTCAGCAGATCACTTAACAGGTCAGCACCAACATAGCTTTTAGGGCTTTAGGCGGTTAAAAATAATTTTGAAAGCAAGTTCTTTGTAAAATCACCATTTTATTTATGTGGCTGTTTTGAAGGTGGTGTAGCCAAAATTTGCTTTAGTTTTACTTGCATTTCCTGTTCACGTCAGCATCTAGTCCCCGTTTTCAAAGTAAAAAAACAAATGGGCAGCAATACAGAACAAAATACCTAGTATTCATAAGAAGTAATGTTTTCTCACTTTGAGCAACCTGAAATTTTCCCCAGTAGTATGCCCTTGCTTTCAGCTCAGCACAATTGCTCTCCCTATCCCTCTGACTTTCTCCCACATTCGAGCTCAGCAAAAAATCAACTTCTGCTGGGCTCAGGAGTCTGATCCTTTTCCTGTTGTCAGGATTAGTCTCTGGTGTGTTCTGTTCTCCACATAACACTCACAGGCTGAGGATTATCTGAGGCTCAGATCAGGCTGAGGACACCACAGCTTCCTGAAGATGCTGTGTATCTCAGTTATTTTCTGACATGAATGTTCTTCCAAACTAAATAAAACCTTTAGGAAAATGCTGCTGGGGACCCAAGCTGCTTGTTACAGAAATGTGGGTTTCAAACTCTTGAGTAAGCATAGATTGGTACTGACAAATAGAAATGAGTAAAAATACAGGCCTTAAACCTAACATTGAAGTTTGGCTTTAATTCTTTAAATTGTTCATCTGCCTTGTGAAAAAGTTTTGTACTTATTGAAGAGTTAATGTATGTTCTCTGTGTGTGTGTGAATAAATGGTAGAAATACAACATAATACACTGTATTTTAGTATGCATAAACCAGACAAAACACAAAAAAATGAAACACTGCCAGTCATTCTTTAATATCAGTAAGTAAATTGAAAATAATTCTAGTAGCTGACTACGAACACTATCATTACTACAGTTTTTGCAGGCTGTTTCAATAATATGACATTGATCTCATTCTATGGTACTTACAGGATGCTTTAGTGCACATAGCTCATAAAGCACACAGCCAAGGGACCAAATATCTCTGTGAATAAAAAGTAATTAAAGTTTCAAGGAAAAGACTATTATATTTTCATACATGTAATCAGTACCTGTTCTAAGCTCTGGAATTTACTAACATTATCCCATCGCAGATTAATATTGGTGCAACTTCTAATTTTTCTTAAGATGCACTGGAAAGAACAACCTGAAATTTCTTTCTAGTTGTGGTACCAATGTTCCTACTATACCTAACTAGGTACTACAGTTATCATTGGAAAGGCAAGTGACATAAAGAATGCCTACTTAATACTCCTAGCAGGATGAAGGTCAAAGCTATCTCTGGCTGATTTGATAGTTAAGGAGGCAGTAGGGGATAAACTTGGTGTGAATAGCACCTCTGGGATGAGATTCTAGGCTGGACTCCAGGATATTTGGTGTTGATCACATCCCACACACTGACAAGGGGATCAAGCTCACTCAGCTCCTGACTTTCACAGAATCACAGA
>VZRW01012369.1:48453-61217 GCA_013398125.1 Aegotheles bennettii
GTGGTGACTCCTCGGTGCACCCGTGGGACGCGGGAGGTGCGGTACGGACCGGGCCCGTACCCGATCCGAGAGACTCCCTAAAGCTCTCCCGAAGCATTGCTCCCTAAAGCTGTTTAGTACATGGACACAGCCAGGAACAGCTTCCCCGGGAGAATTCCGCCGAGCGCCTGCCCGCCCCTGCCGTGCTTCTTGTGACTCCCGAGCACCCGCGGTGGGCACAGAGCCCAGACAGAGCCCAGACATTTTAAATCCCCCGCGGGCTCTGTGCCCAAACACCCCCCTGCCCCTGCTGCTTCCTGCAGCGAAGTGTGCCCGCTGCCGGGACAGGACAATTTGTCCCAGTTTATAAACAAATAAGCTTCTTTTCACACATGCAATGCCACATATAAAAACCCTGTTCATGGAAGTAATTATGGCAAAAGCTCAGCCTCGGGAGCGTTCAGAGGATTAATAATTGCATGAAGCTTCAAATATGTAGCATAGCTAAATGTTACCCATAATATGCTCTTCAGACAAGATCAATTATTCCTACGATAGTATTTCAGTATGTATCACAGAACCACGTGAGTTGGAAGGGACATCAAAGGTGTCATCTAGTCGAACTCCCCTGCCATGGGCAGGGACATCCCCCACTAGACCAGGTTGCTCAGGGCCCCATCCAACCTGGCCTTGAACATCTCCAGGGACAGGGCATCCACCACCTCTCTGGGCAACCTGTTCCAGTGTTTTACCACCCTCATGGGGAAAAACTTCTTCCTTATGTCTAACCTAAATCTACCCTCCTTCAGTTTAAAACCATTACCCCTCATCCTATCACAACAGGCTTTGCTAAAAAGCCCGTCTCCATCCTTCTTATAGGCCCCCTTTAAGTGTTGAAAGGCAGCAATGAAGTCTCCTTGGCGCCTTCTCTTCTCCAGGCTGAACAACCCCAACTCTCTCAGCCTTTCCTCACAGGACAGGTGTTCCGGGCCTCTGATCATTTTTGTGGCCCTTCTCTGGGCTTGTTCCAACAGCTCCATGTCCTTCCTGTGCTGAGGGCTCCAGAGCCGGACACAGTGGTCAGGAAGAAAAGCTTCACACACTCTCACGGCATGACACCACCTCTTGGAAACATCACAAGGAGGAAATTTGAACAACCAGAAGCACTAATGCTTGTGACTGAACGTTTCTGCAAAACTGTTACCAACTCACAAACACATGTAATATCTAGACTAGTTTAGTTATTTGCAAGTGTTCTAGAAAAAAAAAGTTTGTTACGCATTTTTCACCCCCAGTTTCGTGGTACAGAAAACATACACTCAGAATTTTTTGACTGACTAATTTTAATAACTACAAGTATTAACAACAATGATTTAGATTACAAATACTGGCAAGCCTAACTTCAGTTATCGTAGGTAAATTCAAGCTTTCAGTCGCTGTGTTTCAATACCATTTTCAGTTCTGACACCCAGTCTGGGTCATCTTCCTCAAAGTCCCTAAAAATAGATTTCAAAATATCATAGTTACAACTTCATAAATATTTGTTTGGGTTTTTTTCCTCTTAAATTACCCTACAATTAGGAAAAAATATTTTAAAATACCAACACAAGAGACTTATCTCCTGCACCATCGTGATTAAGGAACCGATAGATGTTCTCTTTCGAATTTACCCAAATAAGGTGATCAAAACCAAAGAGACTGGAAATGTGTTGATACTAACAGCATGCAGCTGAACTGCAGTAATACGTGCCTAAGTAGTTCATCTCCACATGCTACAAAACCAAGCAATGACATAAACAAAAACCGAAGGATGTCATTTGGACATACGTGTCATCTTCATCAGATCTAGGCTCGAGTCTCTCAGAATCTGTGACAATAGCTTCATATTCACCGTCTACTTCATCAGATGCATCAGTTTCATCAGAAAGTGGACCTCTAAATAGATTTTCATCAGCTTTGGAAGTATAAAAACAAAAATATCACCAAAATCCTTTATTTTTTAAAATAAAATTACTAAGAATGTAAATACAATATAGTCTTTCTGATTTGTTTCCAGTTTTTAGACTCCAGCGCAAGCTGTTACCTGCTTTAAGTGGGGAGATGAGCTAATAACACAACTGCAGTGCACAAGTATTTATGATTGTGGCTGTGCACATCTATACACTAGTTACCTTGTGCCGTGCTATCTTACCATCCTGTCTTCAAAACAGGGACTACTGACTCAGAGAAGGTGAATGTACCTGATGGGGCTGCAGCCTAGGGGACTGCACCTCCCTGACCATACCCCAGGCCACTTAGCAGGATGAAGGTGGCACAGCACTGCAGCCACTGCAAGTGAAAGTTCTTCATAAAGACATTTGGCAAACTTTAAATGAAACAAAGCAGCATGTTGTGACATGAACTCACGTGCACAAGCTCCATACATAGGGGTTATGTATATAAAAAAAAAGACTTTATTAATAAACTTGTTTGCCCACAAACTGAGGATTTACCTGGTTTATAAATTGTGTATGTTTTGAATGCTAAGCTGACATCTGCATTACTGAGAAGGTCCATCAGGGTCTGAGGAGCTTCCTTGTTCCACTGCTTACGTGGCTTATTTTCACTGTAGTTTATAACACAGCCACCTAGGTATAAAATAATTAACAAATACTACTTAGCCAAAACTGCATTAGCAGTGTCGATTACAAAGTTCACATTCAAGAGTGAAATACAGGAAGAGCCTTGATGTTTCCATCTGTAGCACTGTTGACCTCTCAACATGCTGACCCTATCAGCATGAAGAGGAAAGAAAACTACAGAAGGCCACAGTGGAGCCTTCTGCTAGCAGGGAGCCAGCAGAAATGGCTGAGCGGCATGAGGAGTCAAGAGTCTCTGTAAGCTCATTTGGTGGCTCTATAAATCTCACAAAATGCAGCCTGTGGCCTTTTTTTTTGAGCCTTTTAATAGCAGAACACCTAAATACAGGCATTCTTCTGTCCTTTTCCCTTGCCCTGCATATAATTACTATGTAACGTTTGCACCACAGCTCAGGAATTTTCTGACTATTCGTATCTTGCCTATTTATGTCAATAGCATCTATTCACATTGACTTAGAATACATATCCATAACCACACAGAATAATTATAATGATCACATACAGTGTGGGGTATTTTAAAATTGAAACATTTTTCAGAAGAAACCCCATGTCAAGAGCTCTAATCAAAAGCTGTTGATACCGAAGAAGAATCTCTGCCTCACATCTGAGGCGCATCATTAATAGCTCGTCATCTGCAATACCTGTATGTTAAATAACAACAGGAGTATGTTATACGCTCCCAATAGTATGCTGTACTTGAAAGACAGGTAGCTGCATTCTGAATCAAATGTATTCCCCAGCGTTACCCCCACAAACGGCATAGTAAGAGGAGGGTTGGTAGGGTAATTTCTTAGCAAGGATTTTAATTTTAGGTTAGCTAATGTCATCTGTGGCTTTCACCACACTTTGCAATCCTCCTGTCACACAAGGTTACTAAGAAATTCTCTTCAGTACAGTGGACTTTTTGAGTGTTTGTTAATTATTTTTATATCACTTTAAATATGCCCTACAAAGTTTTGGCTTCTAAAATCTGTAAAGAACCACTGATATTACTTGAATTAAAACCACATGTAATTACATCTTACTTTTAGCTTCTTCAGATGTAAAGCTGGAAGAGAGCAAGGATGCATTTTCCAGGACATCCACTACAGTATTCGATATCCTCTTTTCCCATTGCTTCCTATGGGGATGTGACATATCAGTAATTCCTGGGAGGACATCAGAATATTCTACTGTAATTGCAACAAAAAAAGGGCAATAGCCAGCATCTAACTTGATTCTCTGTCCATGCAAACTAGATCTAAGCATACGGCACTACAGTAACAGCAATGTTTGATTCTGTGGGTACAAGTCTGAATTTGGTACAAGTTCCCCACACATTTACTCTATACCAAATGTTTTCAGTCATTTTTTAACACTTTGGCCAAGTTTTTTTGTTTGTTTGTTTGTTTTAAATCTCAAACAAGCAGTAAGAATCATATACTTGCAGAAGTAACAGACAGTGGCATGGCTTTCTATAGGTACAGACTCGTATGCTCTATGTGTTTAAATGGCTGGATCACTGACATTTAGATATCACTCCACAGAGGGAAATGCATCAGCCTTAAAACTATAAAACTTACCATATTCATCAGATTTCCTTTGTTCCTTTGTGCTTTCACTCAGATCCTTAGTAATATTTTCCCTTTGTAAGGGGCTATGCTTCCTTTCATCTTTACTTTGCTTTAAAAGAATAAAGACTATTACTAATCATTACCCTTGTTGCTGAGAGAAACAGAGCAGTAATAGCATGGCATTAATTAATTCATTTTTTCTATTAAATGGCTGAAAATTTAATCTGAAAACTAAACCACTGACACCATGAAGTCAATTGCAGTTGCACTGTATCTGTTATTGCACTGCATTTCACATTGTGTGCCATTTTTTGACTGACAATCACAGTTTTTGAAGCTAAGTGCAAACGCAGTTGATGCAATTTGCGAGTTTATTTTTTTTACATTTAAGAACAGCAGCAATATAAACATAAATGAGTCATATTCCCAGGGAAAACAAGATGCACCCAAAAACTAAGATTCTCAGATTGACAGGTCTATTAAAAGAAAAAAAAAAAAAAGCCCTACTGGCAACGTGTTTTGAAAAATATACTCGATATGGCTGAACCAGGCTGTGCTATGATGTACCCACAGGCGACTTCTTGGCCACCTGTGACTTAATTCTCCTCACCTGAAATCTCACGTGGGCCCTAAAACCTAGTGAAAATGATGTCCAGACTAGACTGTTTCCACAGCAGCCTGTTCAAAATGTGTCCCTAAGCAAAGAAAACGCATCAATTTTTGCAGTATCCCAAAACTCATAAAAACAGAAGATGGATTTTTTGGGGGGTTATTTTTGTTTGTTTGTTTGTTTTTACAAGGCTATAAGGAAATCTACTTTGTAACTAAACTAAATGTGGGAAGCATCAAAAAGTTACAGTGGTGGGAAATACACAGGAAAACTCTGCAGTATGAACACAGATGACAGCTGACCTAGTAGGCTGATCTATGGTTTAGCATACTAATAACTTTTCATAAGAACTTTTCTATAATACAGAATATTCTAAGTTAGTGAAACACAAGTATTATATTTATACTTGAATACTTACTCTATTTTCTTTCTTATTATTTGAGATTCCACCAGCCATGACATTACCTGATACGTTAAGGAACAGGTTCAAGAATTAGTACCTTTAGCAAACACTTGTGGTAAAGTGGTGTTCCAGAGATAGCACAGCAACACCACTGACCCAAACAATGAAAATTATGTGAAAGCTTCTTCACACTTCTGTCAATACAGATCATTCTCAACAGGGAGTCCCTCTGCTATTCAGTTCCAAACACATACAGATTTTGGTGTAGCTAAATTTATGCAGAAGAAGAAAATCCAACATTCTCTCTAGAAGTTAAATAATAAAAATAACTTACTTCACCATATTCTGGGAAAGACAGCACTGTCATATTAAAAATATATGCAACAGCTGAAAGTTTTGCTCATTTTTAAATTGAAAAGTTTAATTCTAGCACAAGTCTTAAGACTCACGATGTATGTACTTCTGTAGCTCTGCAACGTACTTCTCATGTTGGAATATAATTTACGCCATTCAAGCATTTTTTCATACAAGTTCAATAAAAAGACAATGAAATAATTAAAAGTAAATTTGAACATGTAACACTAATGTTTTAGAGCTGTATTTAAGACCTTACAATTCCGAGTCAGTTTGTCATTCCTTACACGAAGAAAAATGTTGCTGACTTACTCTTTGGTCTTACTGCATTGCCTTCATGTTTCTTGGTTTCCTTTAATACCTGCTCCAACTCACTTGTCATCTGGAATGTGTATGAAGAGATTCAAGTACTGTACCATTTTAACCTTTCTCAAATTATTGTATATGCTGTTTGTTAAACACACTTACTATACTAAAGCACTGTTACAGCTAACAGCTAACAGTATCTACTTTTAGCAGCATCACGCCAATATTCAACTTTTATTTTCAAAGCAAACCCTTCTAAAAAGTCAGTTTTCTGAGAAGTCTGCAACTGTATTTATGGCTTTTAGAGTAGGACCTACGCAACACTGCATTTCATATTGTTATACAGCAACAAACTACAAAAGAAACTGTTTTAGTATCTAAAATGTAGATAATGTTTAAATCTAGAGACAGAGAACACACCGTACCTCACAAGGCAAACAATTTTTGATAAGTTTGTTCAAGCAACCTCTTGCAAGAATAGTACTGGCCGATGGACGATTCTTGGGATTTCTCTTAAACATCTGCTTTATTAAGTAATGAAGTTCATAGGAATAGTGAGATGGCAGTGGATTGTAGGACCCTTTGCATATCTTAAGGATGAGGTGTTTCCAGCTATTGGCTTGAAACTGCATTAAAAATAAATAAACATTAGAGCACAGAGTTTAAGCATAAGGTAAGAAGAAGCTGACATAATTTATGAGCAACTTTAACATTTATTATCTAAAAACATAAGCTATATATCTATGTAGGCTCACTATTACCATACTGATTAGGCTCCCAGTTGTATAGTTTCAGGGCTCTAATTCAGAGGTGTGGAATAATGACCCTGAGTGAACACATCAGTAACTTTCTTTTATATTTTGCAGGGCTATTACATAGGCATTTATTTATGTTAGCAATGACAGAAATATAATTTGCTGAGAATGAAAACATCACAGTTTGCATAAAAAGTTTCACTATCATAATGGACACTGCAAGCAATAACCTGTGACACTTGCCTTACAATAACGTGACTCTTACCTGATTTGAAGAATAAGACCCCTTAATAAGCCCCAGATCACCTCACTGATATTGAGGAAACCAAGAAAGAAAAGAAGAATTGTTTTCTAACAATTTAGAAAATGGAGTGTTTTACAGAAGGGTCCAATGGATCCCAAGCACTGCTAAAAACAGAAGGCATGTAAGGAGAAGGAGGGGTGGGGAAGGGTGGAGCAATACTTCCCTCTTTCAGGAGCAGCATCAAACACTCCTGCAAACACATCAGTCAAATATATAATTGACTGTGAATCCATCAAACTACAGCTAAATGCTAATTAAGTTTTAAGGAATTCCCAAACTCTTCTGATAGCAATAAAGTTATACTTACTGGATGTCTGAGACTGCACAGCTCATACAGAATACATCCCAGAGACCATATATCACTGTAGGTTTAGATAAAGATGAGAAATTTTGAGCCAAAAATTACAACTGAATATCCTGCCTAGAAAAAGTGAAACTCATTATGTGTACATAACTGAACTGAATAAACTAAAAATAAATGTAAGTTAACCCTAAAAGACAATACACTTATGTGTTTAACCTCTCCGGTGAAAATGATCTTGATTATTTTATCCTACCCTGATGCAAAAAAGGATGACTGTCCTGATACAGCTGTAGATGGCTTTTTATTCCTAGAACACCCCTTAACCAATTTGCTACAACAATATTTATCCTTCTGCACTTGAAAGCCTTTGTATTCCATGGCCCTTAACATCAGATGGCAGACACACAATCCTAATTCTGAGGGCTGGAATTCTGGCCTTCCCAATAGAATTCTCTGACCCAGAAAAAAACATCTTCCACCAAAAGTGAGTACTGCCACCTGCACAAGAAGCAACCGACGCCTTTCTTGCAAGAGGAGCAAAAAAGAACTTAAGCACTAGAAGGTTTCTTCCCTCCAGTGGAAAATGAGTCACTTGGTTCCGGTACAAGTAAGGTCACAGAACAGCTCTAGGGGAGGGATGTAAAATGGCTCAGTATTTTGGACTCTGGGAGGAAGCTGTAACCACCATACTATCGAGGCACTCTAAGAAGTTCTCACGTGAGGACCAGAATAACTGGGCTCTATCCATCTAAATCAGCTGTTGCCCCTACATTATCAGGACTGGCAAAAAAAGCTTAAAAAGAAAAGACTAGCCTAAAGACACAAACACATATATACGTACATGTGTGTACGTTTGTATGTATGTATTTACTCTCCTAAACGCACAGAGAGCACACCAGTTTTCAAACTTTTACGACTAAAGTTATTGTACTCTCAGTTACCTACGTAGAGAGGAATTCATGCCTTTTCATCTTAGAAAACCTCCAATTACCTCTTTCGAAACACTCCTCAGCTCAGGCAACAATAAAAAGACATACATCAGTCAGGCATCACTTGTGACCACAGAAAACAGAAATACCTTTTATTGTTGTACGGCATGCTCTCCCATATTTCTGGAGGTACGTAATAAGGAGTTCCCACGTACGTGCAAGCGTATGACGCTGGACTATTGAAATGACAAAAGAGAAATGCCAGATGAAAAGTAATTACTTAAGAACTCTCTACTATTTATCAATGGTAAAGTAAAATTTTACAGCACTGAGATTGGTGAAGATATCCACATACTGTGCAAGAAGGCGCGCAGATCCAAAATCTCCCAATTTGACTTTTCCATTTTGCGTGAGGAAGACGTTCTGCATTTCAAGAGAAGGACAAATTAACATATAGAAATATTCTTCAAGGAAACATTTCTGCAGTTTGGATGTACAGAAAACACAGTGATAATCACACCTGATATTTTATCTTTGTATTTCCTTTTACTTGCTGCTCCTAATATTTCTATCAAAACTCAAGAAGTTAAGAACTATGTTGTGTTTAAAGGGAAATGGAAAGGTTACACAGGCTGAAGGCCCCAGAATCAGTGGCAGAGGGGAAAAAAGAGTTTAGAAATGCCTTAATCTCTGTGCTGTACTCAAACCACTAAGGTCTCATTTCCTTCTGAATTTCTATCTTTCTGCTAGGAAAGAATAAGAAAGAAAAAATGACAGGTAAGATATTTACAAACTCCATACATATTTTATACTTCTGTTGTTTTTTAAATTATATGCAGTCTGTCACAAGCAGTTGGTGCTATCAGCAGTATGGATATGAAGGGTATAGCTATACTTAGATGGTGTTTATGCCCACAATATTACGTTATTCCATACACTCGGCAATTTAATTTACTTAATATTCTTAAGTCTAAATGGAAAACACAGCACGCAGAGTAACAGGAAATTATGAAAGAGGGAGCTGAACTTTTGCATGTGGAAGAGTTTATTAATGGCAATAAAACTTGCTCTGTTTACCTTGGATTTGATATCCCTGTGCAACACATGTTTATCATGAATGTGCTTCACACCCAGGCACATTTGCACAAACCAGTGAAGGATCTGAAAAGAGTAACTGAGAATTATAAGAGACCAATGCCGTATATAATAAATACTAACAGATAAAAAAACATTAAGAAAGAAAAAACCCAACATGTTCAGAATATCTGGGAGTTAAAAGTAACTCTAGCATAATGGGCTCCAGTCAGCATGAAAAACTGAGTTCTATAAGATAAAGTGTGTTTCACCATGACAGAAGGAATGTTTACTACCTGTGCCTAGGAAACTCTTAATAATACAGAACACTAATGAAGCCAGGGAGTCACTACATGGCACTTTATCTGGCGGTCACTTTATAAGCAAGTTGATTACAATTTTATAGTAAATTAGCAAATTAAAAAAAAACCAACCAAAAAAACATATTGAAGTAACATACTGTTTCTAAAAGGAAATATATTCTTTTTAAAAGTACAAAATAAAGATCTCAGAGATGCTTGGCCAATCTAAGCATTAGGTTAGGTGAAGATTCTGGTCTTCTATTTTCACTAAGATGATGGCAGGAAGCGGTTTTCAATCACTACAATGTCACTGTGGACCTTCTCCTAACTAATTATATAGCCTCTGTGATAAAAGGAGTTAATGCCTGCTGAATGGTTTAAACATTTAATTGCTACATAAAATGAAAGCATTTAGCTTCCTGGCTAGTTTAATTTATCTTACCAGAGTGCTTTATTTACTTTTCATTTGCAGTACCTCTTATTGTGCATTAAATTCTGGCTGAAGTCTGTGTTAAATTCTTACTTAATTGTATAAATTTATGCATGCAAATCTGACTCTGTTTTTCACACTGCCTGCACATTTCTCAGATACAGACAGCAATTTCTTTTTTATTCTTTTCAGTCCAATTCTCATCTTTCTCTGCTGGAAATGATCAAATAAATAATGCTTTTATTCTATTTATAAGTATCTTTGTTTCATTTAAGGTACTTCAAAGTGTTTGCATATCTATAATTTGTTTCATGTGATGTAGGATGTTTCAGTTTACACAAAAAAAGGACTCACAGGTCCTTGGTTCAAAATGCTGTCTTTTCTTACCGTATCTTCAGGGAACAACTTTCCTCTTTGGTGTTTAATCTTTTGCATTAGATCTCCATCATCACAATATTCCATCACTATATACAGATGTCCATCAGCTAAATTTTAGGTAATTTAAGAATAATTAGTATTTTCATTAGCAGGGTAAGTATTATCTTCACTATGAAGCTCTAACTACATGCTATTTATTACATATATGACAAGAAACTCATTTTGTTTATAATATGTATAATAAGCAACAAAAGAAAATGTAATCTTGACCCATCAGGAGTATGCAACTTTAAACAAATAAAGGTATTTTAAGTTTTCGTATTTACCTTCAAATGATTCTTTATAGGCAACGATATTTGGATGTTTCATTTTAGCCAAAAGAACTGCTTCCTTCCTAGAGTTCTCTACACCAGATGAAGACTGAAAATATAAGTACACTAATATAAATGTCACAGTAACAAATTGTCACAAATACACGATGCACTTCACTTTCCAAAAGGAAAATATTTTTAAGAATTGTTCTTAAGTGATTTCAAGAAGTAATTTAGAAACTTGACAATCCCATCATTTTTTTAACCTGTTTCATTGCTAGCTGAAGACTTCTTCAGTTCTCGGGAGATTTGTTGGACTTTTATTAAATCTGAGAGGATATTTTCCTACTTCAGTTAACGACTTTTTCTATTTTAAAAGCACAAAACTATGTAACAAAGCAGCACACACTGACTTTGGACCAGCTGACAGGCTACATTGCATGAACTCGGTAGAACTGATAACTGATTTTTTGCTCAGCTAAGTGCAGAGAAGGCAACCCGAGTAACATTACCAGTAATAATATAGGTTAATTTCCTCATTAGATGTTGCAGATGAAATCTGCGTTCTAATGAAATCAATGAGAATCCAGCCAAGGGCATCGGGGAAACAGGATTTTCATTCTAAGTGTGTTCCCATGCACCACCCTTAACAAAATGTAAACGCACACTTTCTGAAACAGATCAGCTTTTGCTGCTTTACTTATTATCAACAACATCGACTCAGACCTACTTCTGTAGTAGCCATACCATACAACTGTCTTAACACACAAAACCCTCAGCAAAGTGTTCATTTAAAAAATATACCCAGAATTATGATATTTATTTTTTAAGTGGGGGGTGAGGTGATGTACATGTCATGCTTACCATGGGAAGTCTTATTTCCTTCATCGCGTACTTCTGGTCACTGACTCTATGATGAACTAGGAGAGCTCTGCCAAAGGATCCATCTCCTAGTACTTTCAACACTTCGTATTCTTCCATGCTTTATTAGCCTAGATCCAACACTTCTCTTCAGATGCTCTCTTTCACAGGATGATCTTTTAAACTTTGTCACAACTTTGATCCATTTTTAAAAATTTGTTGTTATTATTATCTGCATGAGAAATAAACCATGCAAAGTAACGAGGACAAGTGATAAGTGGGCACCTACAACTGTTCAGCATCACCACAAATACAACTCCAACCACTTTTGTTGTGATTTTGATGAAAAACAAAGCCTTCGGAAAGTTCACTGCACAGTGAACCTCTGTGATTTTTAAAATTCTGGATGCTTTAGCCCTTTGAAAATATAAATTATAGCCTTTGAACTTTATTACTTGCACTTCTGCAGGCGGTTTCATAACACTACACAAAACTAACACACACAATAATATAAACAATAAGCTGCAAGCTTACAGTGACAATTCTCGCCTAAAACAGCTAAGCGGGATCAAACTGGGCAAAGCTACTGGTGTTCATGTGCAAAGCCCTCAATGCCTGGCAGATTTAGACTAGGTTAGGTTAGCTCAGCTGGAAGGGACCTACAGCAACCATCTAGTCCAACTACCTGACCAGTTCAGGGCTGACTGAAAGTTAAATAAAGGCATTTTCCAAATGACTCCCTAACTCTGACAGGCGTGGAGCACCGAACACCTCCCTGGGAAGCCTGTTCCAGCGTTTGGCCACCCTCTGGGTGAAGAAGGCCCCCCCATGTGCCGCCCAAACCGCCCCTGGCGCAGCTCCCGCCCGCCCTATCCCGGGATTTCGGCCATCTGCCCCTCTGAACCGATGGTACTCTCACGTGAGTTATCCAGCAAACATCACTTCATGCACACACCTGTGCGCACGCGGTGCTTTACCTGACCGACGAGTGGTTTTTAGAAGGCATCTCAGGGCTTAACCGAACGGGTAAAATGCCCATTTGCTCGGAGGCTGAAACACAAACACGCTGGTTAACTCACCCGGAAACACCGCGGCACCCCAGCGATGACCCAGGACGGCGTTTTTCAGGGCAACGGGCACATCTGTGTGTGCTTCCCAGGGGAACTCGGTGTGTAATAGCAGCTGCACCTCGTCGCTACGGCTCCATCTCCCTGAGGAGGAGAAGCCCAAGGCGGAGCCCGCCCCGAGCCCCCGGGTGCCCAGCGCGAAGGC
>VZRW01012369.1:61278-72781 GCA_013398125.1 Aegotheles bennettii
GGTCCCACCCGGCCCCTGAGGCAGCGCCGGGCGCGGCGGTGGCGGCCCGGCCGTCCATTGAGGCTTGGCACCAGTGACTGCAATAAGGGAAGCCTTAGGCCACGCTAATTGTACTTTCATTAAAAAAAAATAAAATCTATGGAAATGTAATCGGTAGGTAAAGAAGTGTAACTACAACTTTGCCCACAGGATATTCCATAACAAAAGAGAAGGAAATGTCCCTTGAGACAAAACTGCTAGGGCTGTTTGATAAGCACAGAGGTGTTCGGGTAGTTCTATGGACAGAATGATTTCCACTATGTTCTAGTGCTGAGAAAAGCATTTGCAGGTTAAAAACCCAAAACAATCCCCAAGCCTGACAAGGCAGCCCAGTCACTGCCACAGCAGCGCAGAACTGGCACAACAGGCGTTGTGGTCAGCACACAACCACGAGATGCACCGGTTAAATCCTCCACACCAGAGCACCACAAGTCCCTGCCTCGGCCCTGTCCCAGCTGGGATGTGGTCTATCCCGTGTTCCTCCCTGTAGTACTACAAGTGGATGTTTGGGCTCACTCAGCGGTGATGTGGGCTGTTCTCTGAAGAAAACGTAAGGTAATAGTACACTTAAAGTTTGGTTTCTTGTTAGATGCAAAGTATTCCTTCTGCAAACAGAAGATTCTAGCTAGCCCTAAGGACCAAGGTCTGTTTAACACTGAAAGCTGAAGTTACAGTTCATGTAAACTGTGCATACTGGAGATAAACACTCGACTTCTGCTGAGTGCTAAAAACTGCAGTGTTCTGCTCTGACAGTCCACTTTCAAGGAAAGACTGAAATAACTTTCAGAATTCCAGTCTCAAGCCATGTTCTACAAGTAGTTTGTAGCCTAAAGCCCACAAATAAAGAACAAATACAACTTAGTTTACCAGTTTAATAAGACTACCATATTACAGACTAATACAAACCAACATCAGAACAGTCACATAGTAGCTAGTGTATCAGACATCACCTAAGGGAGATTACTTGATTATGAATAATCCTAGTAACTAAAGGGTTTGTTGAAATATCTCCTAAAAACGGATAGTTTAAACCTAGTGTATACCTTACTAGCTGGTTTCTGTTTGCAAAACTAAATGTTGTGCTAGTAGACATTGCCCTATTGGAATGCCTGTTATTTGTTTCTTAAACTAGAAGTTAGATTGTGCCACTCTAAAGAATTTATAGGAATTGCAACAGGAAAAGAGTAGATGTTAGCAATATACTACAAACTGTTACATGAAGTGTTATTTGGTGTGTAATGAATCATATTGAACATGAAGATACTGATGTTTGTAAATACTAAAACAGACAAGATTTACCACAATTTTTAAAAGGCAGTAACTTATAAATTCAGAAGTTTAATGACTCAAGTAGTCAAATTTAATCTTAAGCCATCCACACAAGTTTTAGATAGCTACTCTCAAAGCTGCTAAAAACACCCCTCCTCACTCTCCTTAAAAAGGATTTGCCCTGTGTAGCATTAATGCTACTTTTTACTCTTCTACTTCAGTACTTGTTTCTTTGAGCACATTGCTCTGTTCATAGATTAATGTAGTGGCTTTTGATTCCAATTCTCCCAGCTGTTCAAATGAAGAGACACATGGGTCTTGATCTTTAACAGTATCCGAGATCTTACACATCTTCTCCCGAATGCGTTGAGAATACCGCAGAGGGGTTACAATTTTCAGGTCTTTAGAACTGGAGTCATTTGCCTCATGTTTCATCTTCACACTTGAGAAAAGAAAAAATAAACATAGGCACATTGTTATACAAATTACCTCTATCATCTAGCAGAAACAGCAAGTCATGATTCCTATGCAACTCCTTCCTATCCCCATAGGCAAAGGAAATGGGAAACATACCCTTTCCTATTCATACAGTTAAAACCAGATGTACAACTCTTTTCTTGGGCAAAATACAGGGTGTTTCAGAAAGATGGACCAAATTTCAGTATATTTTCAATTTCAAATTGGGTCCATCTTTTTGAAACACCCTGTATTTCATCTGGAGAACCTCCTGAAAAAAAATTCCAAGGGAAAATTCCCCTCCATTCCATCAGGTGGAAACTGCTCTTCCTGCTATGGGGGATAGCGGACAGCTACTGGAGTTCCAGCTTCATCAGATGTCAAAACTGAGCACCTCTTTCGCAAGTCCGCTTAGAAAAAACCTTATGGCAAAAAATAATTCAAATGTTATTTGTTTTGTCTCAAGATTACTACCCTGACTTTTTTCTCAAGATACAATTAAGATAATCTTTACATAACAGTTACATCTTGTTAGCTTCTGTGTTGTGACATACAACCACATCTACATGTGGAAAGGGGAGGACTGGAGACATTTTTCTTTACCTAGCTCCAGGTAGACCTGCTGCTGCCATGTGGGCTCTGGGAGAAGATCCTAAATTTGGAATGTATGTCTCTGCCACAAAGAGGTTTGATTACTCTGTAGTGAGGCGTTCAAAAAGCAAAGCAGTTTGAGCAAATAAATAAATTTATTTTAAAAGACTTCCTTTTGAAGGAAGAACTAAGTTTTTGAGAACTAGGTGTTCCCAAGCACAGTGCCTCCTTGTTTCAACAGGACAGGAACATTACTGTTACCACAGACACTGCAAACTTTCCATTGTTACCTGAAGTAATCTTACCTTTCTAAGTATGGTGTGGTACATGGATTGTATATCATTGAATAAGATGTCTCATTCTCCTTCTCTGGAGAATTAACTGCTTGGGCTATATCTTCTACCCCATCCTCATTCTGCTCTTCTGTTTCATGTTTTCCTTTCTTTTTCATACGATTTTTAGTCTTGTGCTTTTTATTCTTTTTTGGCAAGATCTCTTCTCTTAGTTTGAAGTCTAAATCCATTGTTTCTTTTTTGACCTCTTCACTGCTGGTCTCTGTCTTCTTGACGTCACTCTCTGCTTTTTGATCATCATCAGAGCAGATATCCTTGAAGGCCTCCTGAACCTGCTCTACAGATGAATTTGGTTCCTTGCTGACTTCCACTACATCACTTAAATGAGCTTCTATTGCAGTTCCTCCTAAAATATTAATATTGAAGAAAGTACAGCCGTAATTATTTACAACTAAAGAGAAGTTAATGTTTTAGAGATATCTCTGAAATTTTAGAGCTTTACATGAGAATGAAAGTTAAGTATGTGTTGAGGTTAAGCCACAGCAATTTAAGTTACTAATAACTTTAGTCACCTTCAAGAACCTGCAGCCTGAAAACTCAGGCTAAGTACATCCTGAGAAGTCATTCTCTTTCTTCAAGTGCAGCAGCTCTGAACAAGTATTTAGGCCAGTTTCTGGGACCAAATACTTGCCAGGTTACGTTATATTGAACAGGAATATATATGACTGTTTTGCTTCCAACTTTGGAGTATTTACCACCTTTAGTTGACACTATGCCATAACACAACCATGCATCTGATAATGAAGGAGTTTGTGGGTCAGAGGCAACTGATTTTTAGCTCACAAGGATGTTTTTATTTACCCTTTGATTGTCAGGCTAAAATAGTTAAATAACATTGCTTTGATAGCATTTAAGTAGAAAGTTTGAATAAGAAAGCATCTGCATTACTCATTTTAACATGCCCACAATTGAAAAGGACTAGTTTAGTCAAAGTTGTTTTCAAAGACAATTGAATACAAAATGATCACAGAGAAGATTCCATAAAGTAGAATTTAATATAGGCACAAATAATTTAAGCAGTTAGCTTGCATTGCCTGTTAAGCCAGACTTTTAACTAGAATAGAGTACTGAGACTTACCATCCTCAGACTTAAAGAGTTTTTCAGTATTTTTCATAATACTTATTAGTGTATGTCGTAGTTCATCTCTAGGCTGGAAAAAGAGTTGTATTGTTTTAGATAAATAATTCAAAAATGAATCATCATTTCAGCTTATTTGGTATATAACAGTTACAGGCAAAGTGGTACAGACCATGTGATGTTCATGTTACAAACCCTTTATTTAATGCTGTTCAGATGTAAGTCAGAACACAAGTGAATCCTGTATTTAGTTCACCAAATCTGTATTTGATGCTCTGAAATCTTGCTGATATTAAAGCCCAGGAATTAAGTTCATCAATAAATGTAAAATTAAATTGTTTTGGGTTTCTAGTGATATGAGAAATCTCACTCCTTAATTTCTTCTAAGAAGAATATTATATGGTATTTTGATGGTCCTAATACTGAAGAAGAAAGGTTTAAGTATCTACAGTGGTTACAGAGCAAATCAAATCAAATTTTTTTATGTTCCAGTAGATTACATGGCTCTCCTTCCACTATAAAAGCAGAAGTAGTTGTATTTAATATACCATTCTTTCATGCCTTTATATTTGTTAATATCAAACTTCAAGACAAGCTGCTCACCATTGCTCCTGCCAAAATGGCCTCCTCGTAGACAACAATAAGCTTTTCCAGAGGGCCCATCTGTTCAAGATGGAGACAGCAGATCCAATATTTTGCAAGCTTTTTAGCCCCAGGAATGCTGTGTGTCAGATCTTCCAGCATGGCACGTACTTCATCACTTTGACACCCCTAAAGTCAACACAAGAACAGAGATTTAAAACAGCGTGCTGTATTTTAGCTGGCTTTGAACTAGAAAGCAGGTACTTTTTTCTTTCTTTGGAGAATAACTGAAAGTTGAAGATGGCAGGTATTTCCAAGACTGACCCATGAATATGAGCAGAAGAACTGTCATTCACCTACTCTTCCAAATGAGAATTATCTATACAGTATGGTAAGAAGAGATAGGAGAATGCTTAGACATCTTCAGAACTATTAAAAGACTTTTTCAGAAGTCCAGGCATGTTTCTGCAAATGCAGACTCGTTTTAGATTAATTACTTCATAGCTACTCATTACATTAAAGCTTTTCTACTTTATTACTTTACCATTATTGCCTGATCTTATTGGGTAGTTTAGTAAATTAGCGAAGCTTAAGTAAGAACTTATTTCCACAGGGGTTGGCAAAAAGCTATTATATTGCTTAACTTGGGGAGCAATTAGCCTGCTGCATCCGATTCACAGGTCGAGCATGCCCATAGGACTTTCATGTTGTAGGGACCTATATGATTAGAACATGGTAGGCAAGGGACTGAATACCTGTTTGGCTAACTGCAGACATTCTGTGAGAGTCTCGTTGACCTTTTCATTATGTAATACATGCTCTAAAGAATCACCAGAAGAGAGTCCTTGTTCTTCATTTTTAGACTGGGCTCCCAGAAGCACAGATACAGGAGGTCTCCTCATCACTTTCCCTCTAGATGCCCTCCATTCATCCAGGCGAGCTCTGCATTTAAGAATATTATTAGCTGAAGTGACAGGTGGTTTATAATTTTTTACATTAACTGACGCTAATTCTATTAAGTCATACAAATACATACTTTCCAGATAGTGCTGTCCATTTAATCCTAAAAGAAATACAGCTTCCATTTAGACCTGCGTGGAAATTTCAGAACTATGCATATCACTGTCTGCTTTAGGTATCTATCAGGTCAGAACACTTTAATCTTTCCTCTTCAAGCAGCGACAAGGGACTTAAGCAACCAGGCTACAGACCTGTTTTTTCAAGATAGGATAAAAACCACTTCTGATTTATTCATCTGTACTCACATCTCTCCCCGAGTCTCACTTCAAACCAGAAAACTAGAAACTATCTCTAAAGACACAAAGCATGGAGAGCAGCCCAGAAAAACCTTATCATATGGCTTTTAAAATCCTAAACTGATGTGTAAATGTATTTAGTCTTTATATATTTCATTCCAACCCCATTCCCCTAGACCACCAATTTTTATTAAATGTGACTTTCGATAAGGAGCTCTACCAATACTAAAAAATTTTTAGATTATGAATCGTTGCCTCATCATCTAAGCTGCATTCACCAAGCTGAAAAATGTCCTTGCCAAGCAGTCTCCTTCAGTCCATAAACATGCTTACGTCTATATACGTCCTACATCAGTCATCTTTTTTTTTTAAGCAGCGGCATACGCATGTGATTCACTTACAGGATTATCTGTCATGCTTAAGGCTGTCACAACACTTAGCCTAAAAACTAGAGAGCTTGAGAAATATACATTTTCTGTTTATAACTGCACAGGATGAGCTGTAAGACTGAAGAGCTCCTGCAATTAGTCTGAATCCCGATTTCTCAGTATAAAGTCTACAGTTTTAGTCTACTGCCCTTGGGCACCAAGTCAAACACTCAGTTTTTATTTTTCAGCACCTCTACAGCAAGAAACAGATAAAAATAGATATTCTTGGAAAAAAGGTCTAAATACCTCCCAAGATCAAGCTATAACAGTAATTTGGTTACCTTCTCTCTTCTGCTGACTCTTTTGACAGAACAGATTTTCTGTTGCTATTAGTTTTAGAATCCTGTCCCAACTTTGTACCAGGAACAGAAGCTGGTTTTGCTGGAGCTTCTAGTCTTGCATCTGCACATTTCTTCACTCCTAGTACTCTGGAGTCAGAAATGTTAGAAGCAGCTTTCTGTGGCTGTGGTGCGCTTCCATTGATCCTTGTTTGGACTGTTACTTTCTTTGACAGTACAGATGTCAGTTGCTGTTTCTTCAGACTGGACTGTGAGTTAACAGCTTTGCCAGATAGTTTGCTCTGGAATGGGAGGACACTATTTGGTTTTACAGAATTAGTGTAGTTTGTGACTTTGATGGTCTTCAGAACTACAGAGCTTTTTGTGGACAAAGAACTTGCTGCTGGTTTGGTGGCAGAAGGAAGAAGCTTCTTGTCTGGCAAAGAACTCTTCTCCCCCTCACTTTTCAGTGCTTTTCGGAAGGAGTTTATCTTAGATTGGATAACTTTGCCACGGTATGTACCAAGCACTGGTTTCTTTGGTAGGCTCACACTTGAATTTTGTTTTTCTGCAATCAATTGCTTCTCTTTTATGCTTTTTATTTGCCAGAAGGACTTGCTAAGTGACATATGCCGAGACTTTATTTCAGCGACTTCATGATCTTCAGAATTATAGGTTGTGCCTGATACAGAATTCGTTAGTGTGATTGTGGAAGAGTTTAAAATAACATCTTTTTCTGAGGTTCCACTTGATTGATCCCGTGACAGTTTATTAGCATTCTCTTTATTTTCCTGAAATCAAAAGCATATCCGTGGAGATGTTAGAAGTACATTCATGCTGCATGTTACTTGTCTCCAAAGAGGCTTTCACTCCTTTACAGGACTAAAGTGATTAACAGTAAATGCCACAAGTATCTACAAAAGTAGTGTATTTATACTGAGTAGAATATTTGCCAACTATTACTGCAGAATTCACATTTAAAAAAAGATTATTTAAATTCTGCCTTGGAAGTAAGAAGCTCTAACGTGAGGGCTATACGCTTCTTACAGAAACAAAACTCTCAACGCAACTGCCAGCTTTTAGCTGCCAAAATCACCTTCTAAGAGTTGTAAAGTAGAAACTTACTGTAGGCTGTATATAGTCAAAAGCAGTATCTCAGCTTGCATACCTCACGACTTCATAGCAGCACCATTCCCCTTAGTGCAGATAGCCTACTAACACCAGATAGTAAGTAAAGCTTTTAATTAGGGCATTAGGATATGTTACCAGAAGACGGAGAATTTTTCTTACTAATGAGCTGTAGGATGCTGTAGTTAATAGACACATGAGTTTTATATGGCCTTACTACTCCCTGAAACTGTCAACCATATGTTCTCAGCATAGCCCTAGCCCAGAGGCCACAAGAATGGGGTCCAAGTCCAGAAAGCCATGAAGATGATGAGAGCTGGAGCACCTCTCCTATGGAAACAGGCTGAGACAGTTGGGGTTGTTCAGCCTGGAGAAGAGAAGGCTCTGGGGAGACCTTAGAGCAGTCTTCCAGTACCTGAAGGGGACCTATAGGAAAGCTGGAGAGGGACATTTTACAAGGGCATGGAGTGATAGGACAAGGGGAAACAGTTTCAAACTGCAAGAGGGTAGATTTAGGCTAGATATTAGGAAGAAATTCTTTCCCATGAGGGTGCTGAGACACTGGCACAGGTTGCCCTGAGAAGCTGTGGCTGCCCCCTCCCTGGCAGTGTTCAAGGCCAGGTTGGATGGGGCTTTGAGCAACCTGGTCTGGTGGGAGGTGTCCCTGTCCATGGCAGGGGGGTTGGAACTGGATGATCTTTAAGGTCCCTTCCAACCTAAACCATTCTATGATTTTCCTCCAAAGAATATGCCCTACAGCCACTAATTCAGCATTGTCCAAGCAGCAGCTTATGGAAGAGTGAAAGATCCAAAGGCAGGAAAAAATGTGAATGACACATGGAAGTCTGCAGAAGCTTATACTCTTCTCCTTTAAGGAAGATGCCCTTGAATGACAAGAAAACTACACTGCGTCTCATTTCCAGATCAGTCATTCAGACTTAGAAGTTAGATTTGATCAAGTCAGTAACTAGAGCTTGAGTACAAGGGCTGCTATTTAAGGAAGCTATGTAGTTTAACTCAACTTTAAAATCACATGAGACATTAACACAAACCAAATTATCTCCTTTCAGGAAATTTTGAAAAAAAGGTAATAAATAATAATAATAAAATCTTTGTTCTTGCTTTTGAAATTTTTTTTTTTAATTTAAGAACCCAATCTCAAAACCATCTAACAGGAACACAGATTTTGTGTCTAATTTTTTCCTCACCTTTCCCTGGGAACAGGTCTGAAGAAGAATCTGTATTTTGCTATTTCTAAGCAGCACAACCATGTGTATCTTAATTCTGGAAAAGTGACACAGTGATACAGGGAAAGCATTCCCTTGAACTCTGATTAAGTATTAGTGTCTACTTCTGATTACATTAGATTTGCCAGCATCACAATTGAAAAGCCGCACACATTCAACAATTAGTTTTGTTAGTTGCTTGGTTTTTTTCTAAGTAATAGGGTACAATAGAAGAATTCTCTACTCTGACAGAAGACCTTGCTCGGATTTTGAATAACTTCCTCAAGGACTAAAAATATATACAGAAAGATCTGAAAGCCTCAAGAAAAGTTGTTAACATTTAATTATTTGAGCAATAATGGTATTGTATCCTCTTTAACCTCCTCTCCAGTCAGGTACGAACTGAATATCAGTATGATCCATTACATACAGTAACACAGCAGCTCTTCAAAAAGCACTTAATAAGCAGTCACTCAGTAAAGTTTTAACAAAGTGCACCTCAGCACCTGCAAAATTCTCATGTTTTGGAAGTCACCTAAGTTAAATACAGTTTAAGTGAGTGGGGTGTTGTAGCTGCAGAAACAGAGTGCCGTGAGTATTTGAGTATCAGACAGAAACTTACCATTTTTGGCTTTGGAGATGTTGACAGCGGTATTGTGTCTTGCAGTTTATTGCGAGTCACTCTCCTAGTTCTGCTACTGCTTAAAAGAAAAGACATCATAAATCATGCTGCAACATAACAAAGGAATGTATTTTTTGAGTAAGTTCACATGGTCCAGGTGGCAGTCTGCAGGCTAATTCACACTGAAGTATTTCTTGTACTCTTCTTCCAGAAAAAAAAAAGCTAAACAATCACGGATCAGGGCCCAGGCTGCAAAATATCCCTCTTGCACCATGAAGAGCTGGTTAACAGGAGAAGAGAACAAACCATATTTACTGCAGGTGCCATTTGCATCCTTAAGGATGAGCACCAAGCTGTCTGGCCTGATGCACCTGCTACAGAAGGTCAAGTTTCTAAATGCTGGAGTTGAGGGGGAAGAAGGAGCAACACAAAGAGTTGAAGCTCAGCTACTGCAGTCATCCAAGGCGAGTCTGAACAAGGATACATAGTTCCTACCACACTGACAGGTTTCAAAACCTGCAGTCAGGCACCAGAATTGGCATCAGACTACCCGGTGAGTAACAAAACTAGCAAGACCAGTATTGTCTCCTAGCAGCTACTACTAATTTGTGATAGGTGCCCACATTCTATTTAGAGAACACTATGCCTACCTGCTAGCCATCATACAGGCTGGGTTTTATTACAGCATATTTGCTTTCAGCAGAAAATAATGAATTATTAACTAAAAAAACCACAATGAAACTTGAGGAAATTCATGTAGTCCCCAGACTCGTTGCATGGTCTCACCTTTTGCTTGAGATTCTTTGCAAGAACTGCTATTTATGTCTTTCCCACCAACCATGGACCTTTCTAAAGGAATGTAAGCCATAGCAGAAATACTACCTGATTGATGCCTGGTTTTCTTGAATGGGCACACCTGAAAAGGTCTTTTTTCTCGACAGATATTCTTCAACTTTTTGTCGTCTTTGTTCTAGTGAGTTTAAAAATAAAAAGAAAAGACTTATTACACTTTCAGCAAGCACATTTTTCACCAGTGACAGTAGTAAGGTAAGTATAGCCTTATATATAAGGATATATATACATACAAGCCCAACTGACTATCTGTAAAACAATTTGCTTCTCTTCCATTGTCATCTGGGCATCTGCACAAATATTGTAGCAATGGGAGCGTTAATAAGAGCACAAAATGATCCTGAAAATGTCTTAAGCCAGCTGTTACTGTCTTAATACAGAAAGTCATCCCAGAACAGGACACTATTTTCCATGTTTTCACTGGTTGACTGCACACCAGAGACTTACGTCCTTCATAGGACTACACTGCTGATCTTTTTCAGAGATCTTTTCTCATTCCTGTAGGGAGCTAGTGACCCTGGCTTGCTGGAAGCCGCTGAGATAAGACCATCCTGCTACCCAAAGCAAGCTCAAGCATCCACATAGCCAGTCTAGACAGTCAAGTCTCCAAGTCTTACAACTGTTTCACATGCAGAGGAATGTGAGAACAAGAAGTCAAAGCATTGCCTTTGGCTCAGAACAACAATTCCTTTATGGCATTCAGGAGCTCATGGCATTGCACCATCCATCCCCTGTCATAGGCAGGCTCATTCAGCAGAAGCCTTCAATGAACTCACATACAAGATTCAACTTCTGCCCCTCCTAGGCAGGCACGAGTCCCCTTTTGAATCTCTTTGCAAGTGTTCTTTATCTTTCATATTCTGTCTTGCCCGTTGTTCTTGTTTCACACTTCGGAAATCTCTGCAAGGCCCATCAGTGTGTTCCCTCAACGCCACGATATTGCCGTGTTACGGAAGCTCAGGCAGCAGAAACTGCTAAAGCATCACTGCCTCCGAGGGCCTGGGTGTTACCGGAGCCCTCGATCGCACTCTCTGTGGTACAAGGGCGGGCAGCGACCCTCGGCCCCTGCTCCTGGTACGGGAGAGCTGGAGAAGCCGTGCCCACCCTCGGGCACAGCACGGCCTGAAGCACGGAGCCGGCAGAGCGGGTCGGGACCCGGGCCTGCTNGCTGCGCGCTCGGGCCCCGCCGGCTCCAAGCGGCAAAGCCCCATCGGAGCAATGCCCTTCACTGGAGGCGCGGCAGCCAGGCCGCAGGGGGAGCCTCTCCGACCCGCTCGCACCGGGCACAAGCTCTAAGGCCACCGCAGCGGGCGCTGCTGCCGAGCCCTGCCCCGCGGCCGCCCCC
>VZRW01012369.1:73803-103112 GCA_013398125.1 Aegotheles bennettii
GCTCCGGCCTGAGCCGCCCGCCCGCCGCTCGCTGCGCTGCCGGGCCCGCTCTCGGCCGGAGGGGCCGTCCCGGCACAGCGCGGCACCTGCGGGCCCTGGTGGGAGCTGGGCAATGTGCCTGGGGTCACAAGTAGGAAGCAGTTTGCTAGCACGGGTTTTCCACATCCCGACTGCTGCCTGATGAACAGGGAGCTTTTCAACAGTGAAATTAACGGGAGCACTACTCCTGTGTGACAGGCCGGAAGGTTTCAGACTGTCCATAGCATCGTACGAGGCTACTTCGCTTTTTGGCATAACTTCTCCTTTCGTTGTCAGCAAACAGTATTCCAAAGCCAACAGCCCTGTTTGTAAGGTTTCAGACTATTTGTATATCTGGTACAACCTATGGAGGGAGATCCTGTAGGATTTCCTGGGGGAAAGTTTAGACAGTTGAAAAAGGAAGTTTGTTTATATCCATCTAATCCTTTTATCCCATTTTTCTCCATTGTTTCCTAAACTTCATTTATTGTGTTTTCTGAAAAAAGAGAGTTCTCAAAATATTGGCTTGTGGTGTCTGATCGCTGTGTTGTGGTAATGTGTAATGTTTCCAGTATCAGTATTTGCACAGCTTACTGGTTAATTTGTTGTTGATCTATTTTATTTTTCCTTTCTAGGTGAAATTTGATAGTGGAGTATTACTGCTTAGCACACACAGACTAATCTGGAGGGATCAGAAGAATCATGTAAGTTTCATTTCTGTCTCTCTTATGTCATTCAGTTGTAAATTCCATAGTAAACAACAGGTAGCTTTCAATGAAAAGGCTGCGCATGGTGAGGAGATTTTTCTTTCCTTTGTGTGTGTTTTGTTTTACAAGTATAGTCCATTTTTTGGCTCACTGCGGAAAGAAAATTGGATAAAAGAATGTTCTTTCACCCAATTTTGCTTTAATAAAATAATCATGTGGCAGTGAGGAGGGATGGGAACGAATCATATAAATTTTCCTTTTCTATAGCATAAAAACAGAGGAGAAAAGAGTCTGGTATCATGCACTAAAAAACATTGGTTTTGAGACGGAAGTTGAATGTCTCGGGCAAATCATAATGTGAGCTCCTCTCCCATGATTCTTGTCTAGGAAGGTCTTTTCTTCCTCATTGTTTTCGAGTCCAAGTTTCCCTGTCTTCTGCTCCCACCTTACAGTCCCAGACAATGATTTGATGCTAATTTGGTGGCAGTATTATTTTGTACAGTCTTACCCTCCCAACTGCTGGTTCTGGCACTGAACCATCCCTTCAATAAACCTGACCGTTTGTACTGCAATGGAGAACTGACTCAGAAGCAAAGTGGCAGTGCCAGAGCTACACTGTAGTAGTACTGCTGCTGCATGCTTTGTATCACCAAGCCACAGCCTGAGACTGCAGGTTAGAAATGGGTGAGAAAGACTACAAACACATACAAAGCTCTAAGCACAGACTGACAGCATGCACCACTCTACAGCTGCAGTCAAAGGAGAACTCCTCAGAACCAGGTTGGAGAATTTTTGTTTTGGACAAAGTCTTTTAGAAACTTAGCCCTGGAAGCAGAAGTTTAGAGAGAGCGTGTTCAGGTGACAGCTTTTCAAAGGTGAATTGTATTCCACTGGACTAGTTTTGTGCAAGGATAGCTGAAGCACCTCTAGCACCCAAAGGCTGTTCCCTACCAAATATCACATCCTTGCTCCAAAGCAGAGAGCTACTAAGAGCCTTCTGAAGGTAAGGTCACCAAGGATGTTCTTAATTTGGCAAAGCAGTGTATTTTTTTCATCAGGGATTGTTTGCAGGAACAGCAGAACTGTTTTTAGTACAAGTTTTTCAAAATGTTTTGAGCTGGTCCCCAGGGTGGGGTTACTGTTAAACAACTCAGGGGTCAATTGTCCAGACTGTGAGCTGTTCTGTGTAAATTAACTTTTTTTTGGCATGGTCAGCATGAGATAATTTCTATGCTAAACCCTGTTAATCACTTCTTCATCAGCATCTCTTTTGAGAGGTGGACACGTACTGCAGTATGCACTGCTTCTAATATTCTTACTTGGACTTTCTGCTTGCTTGAAGTAACATTAAGCATTATGGCTTCAGAAAGTCTTACAGCTGTCCATAAGCATATTCTCTCCTGCCCAACAAAAGAATGACATTTGTCTCTTTTCCCTGACTTCTCCCTCTGCCCCTAGGGGTTTCCTGTATTCTTCCAAGATCATTGAATTTGCTAAATCAGCAGAGAAAAACCTTGGAGAAGAAGAAAAATAGTTTTATTTTAACTAACTAGTCTAACTCAGCAAAGATTCTGACAAGCTCTAGGCTTGATTAACAGAAAGGCCAGAAACATATGGCCAGGAGACTGACCCACTTCTGACCCATGGGGATATAAGTATAAATAAATTTGTTACTGTGATAAATAAAGCTGATTCTTTTTCAAGCTCTTAGGACTGTAACATGGGGAGCACAGTGCCCTTTTATTTTCATGGTGAGTTGCTGGCCGAGCTTAGCTGTGATATAACATCAGCCTTAGAAACCTTAGATAGCTTACTTAGAATAAACTTGGAGAGATTCCCCTTTTGTTGTGTGAGCAAACTTTAATAATAAATGTTGCAATTGTTGTTAGGTTCACATAGGAAAGCTTTTTACGAAAACAGACAGCTGTGTATTATAGCTGCTGTTGTTAGACACCATCTGTAGTTAACAGTATAGAAAATACAGTGATTACCAAAGGGAAAAATTAGGTAGTTTCTTTAACTTTGTTACATAGCTAGATTTGTACATTTTATGATATAAAATCATGCATAATGTGAGCATGAGACATTAGACAAAATATCCAAATAAACTCACAGCATTTTTAACACATCTGTCTTTTTGTACCCCTTCCTCTTGCTTCTCTCACCAGGAAGGGATGATTCTAAGTCCTTGTGCTTAAAATAAGTTCATAACTTTCTAGCTGTGGGCTAAACAAATCAGTCATTTTGACAGTGTATGTACTATATATATAGTTAGACTGTTTTGTCATTTTCAAAAACTTTCTAAATGGAGGTATCATTTTGCCTATGTTTAAAGTGTCCAGAGCTATGTGGGCTTTTTACAAACTGTAATAGTTCTATGGAATGGCTGTAGAATCTGGAGCCATAGAAGAATCTAGATAGCTTCTATCAAGAGTTTGTAGAACAGGAAATATAAGCCATGTTTTTTCCAATGAGAGATTTACTCATTAATCGGAGTTCCTGTGTATATACTTCCCTAATCTCCAGTTTAATGAGTATTTAATTACTCCATGCAAAGAGAAACAGTTTTGATCGTGGGAATTTGAGAGGGGCCCGCAACAGTGTTCTTTGTGACCTGGTGTTAGGCACGCCCTTGTGGCAGATGGAGGAGAGAGGTTCAAAGAGGGAACGTAACCTGTGCTTCCTGTATTCTGGCTGGCTGGGTCAATCACCAAGCTATTGTGTGGAAGACGATGTTCACCAAAAGATACTCACCAAAACAAGACCAGGCACCTAATTAGATGCTTTGAATCACTCCTTTGAGCAATTTCTGTTTCAAATGCATATAGAAAGAGTTCAGCCTGGGTAGGTTAGTCTCCCACAGATGTTGTTTCGTGCTCTGCTTTGTTTTGTCTAAAGCACAGTTCAATAAATGTGTTTTGAGATGCATCAGCTGCTGCGTTAAGTCCTTGGGTGTAGGATAGATGGAGAAATTTCTGTTCCACTCAGAGGATAGTTTCGTTTTTTAGACATTCAACACTTAAGGCTGGTGCTTTTGGATATTGTTTTAGCTCCCAAAGTAACATCAATGAAAAATGTTAAGAACCTGTGAGTATAGTGCACCCACAGGGATAAGCTGCAGTAGTGTGGAAATGTTAGTGTTTAAATTTTGAACATAGATACTAAAGATGTGTTAAATTCCTGAGTCTTTCTATGAATCTAGCTTGAGATGTCTAAATTTGACCCATTGACACTTAAGTTTGGGTTGTTGTTTTTTTATTAACTAGAAATCAGTTTCGACTTTGTATTAGTTATATTTCTCTTCAATAGTTTGTTTCTATTCATACTGTATTTGTATGGAATGCCTCAGGCAACACCTGTAGAAACCTGTACTGTTTGTGAAATGGGAGAAGAGGACGCTTGATTTTAGAGAATGAATGATCAGGATATGGCTTTAATTTCACTTGTGTTTAGAATCATAGAATCACCAAGGTTTGAAGAAACCTTCAAGGTCACTCAGTCCAACCGCCTACCCACATCACCGCTAAACCACACCACCCAGTGCCACATCCAGACGCCTCTTGAACACCTCCAGGGATGGTGACTCCACCACCTCCCTGGGCAACCTATTCCAGTACCTAATCACCCTTAGAGTGAAGAAATTTTTCCTAATGTCCAAATGTGTCTGTTATTTTTTCAGGAGTGCTGCATTGCTGTACCTCTGTCTCAGGTTGTCTTCATTGAAGAGCAAGCAGCTGGGATAGGAAAAAGGTAAGATGATAGTCATTGTCTTTTTCAGATGGGTAGTTTGCACATGCATGTTATGTGAGGTACCCAAGATTATCTGTTAACTCGTGGCAGGTTCCATTTGAAAAATAGGTTTCCAGATGGACAGCCACAAGGACCTGCTTTTCTTTCTTGAGGTCAAATGTGTGAGAGAGTCATGACAAAGCAGTGTTTGATGTGATTTGTTAAATAACTGTCTTGTAATCACTAAACAAGTATGTGTTCTAGCTTGCCATTTTCATTTGATTAGTCACAAATGACAACAACGATTTTGCTGGATCTAAAATTAAAAGCTAATTTTAGTCTTTTGTGCCACAGAACTGGTTAGGAATAGAAACTCTGCCAGATCTTGTATTATATAACTTTTCATGATGATATGATTGATTTTGAGCATGGAAATGCTGGTGATGGTTAGAAGGAACTCGCGTGTTTCTGCTCACTTGAATAACTAATTCAGTATGATATGTGTATAAAGAAGTTTCAGGGGAAAAAAAAAGAGAAAAAAGTATTAACTAGAGAAATACATATGTAGTTGACATCTGCTTGCAGCCTACAGTCAGATGGGCAAGATGATATGCTGGGGGTATCCAGAAGAAATCAGGTCATTCACTAATGTTGGAGAAGTCAAGTAAATAAAGACCCCGATAAAATTATCAGTAAAATGAAATGGGAATGGTGGACTTGCAGTTATGCTATGATAGTGGTCTATTATGTTCCTAAAATAATACTGTCTCAAGGTTTGTTTTGGTGGTAGGTGTCATTTTAGACTGTTATTTCCATGCATGTTACCTTTGAATGTTGGTTTTGGACAAATTCACATGCAGTGTTTGCAAGTGACATGTACAAGTGGGATAGGTTAAACATAATACTGAGACCTTCTGTTTTCCTGTGACAAAGACAGTGTATTTTGGCAGTAGTTATTGCAAGTCAAAAGCCAAATCAAATGACTACTTGGCGATTAGTTTTTATCTTAACTAAAAGATTTTTCAGAAATTCTTGCTTGAAACATTAAAATTTGTAATGTCTATTTATTAAGAATTGATGGTGACTACGTTTTAAATTTGTGAGATGTTGCTGTATTAGAAGTTATGGTAGTTTGTATGCAAGATCTATTATGATGAGTCAAAATACTCAAATGTGGATGCAGAAACATAAAGCATTATTTGATGTACATTAACTCTTATGTGAGATAAAGTTAATACAGGTTTTGACTAAATGTTAAACTTTGTAGAAATATTTTTTTTAGATATTACAGAAACCTGCCTCTTCTCTTCCCCTTAACTTTTTCTTAGTGCCAAAATAGTAGTTCATCTTCATCCTGCTTCTTCAAACAAAGAGCCTGGTCCATTCCAAAGCAGCAAATATTCCTACATCAAACTTTCTTTCAAAGAACATGGGCAGATTGAGGTAAGTTTTGTACCATGCAAGCCCCCCACATCAGGTCTTTGGACATGCCTTTATTCTCTTGCTCTGTTAGTGATAATTTTCCATGATCCTTCCATGTTTACTTTTGAGGTGGAGCTTTTTCAATACATCCTTTTTGAAGACAAACACTATGAGCCTTCAGGGTTCTATACTTTGGTTAAATAATGCAAATAGGGTTCCAAAAATGTCAAGAGGCATTATTAGGCTTTGTCCTTATTTTAGTATTTTTAATATAATCTTATACTTCCTTTTCCTTAATATTTTAAATTGAGCACAGGATTTTCTAAAATGACGTATCTGAAATCTGTTAAATGTTTAACAGAGTACAAGGTGTTTCTCTGTAGCTAACCCTCTACTCAACAGAAATCAAGCAACTTACTCCTAATCATCTCTCTAATTTTATTGCTGAACACTTTCTGTTGCCTCAGAACTTTGTTTCATTTTATGGTTTATAAATCTTTTTTTTTTTTTTTAACCTATACCAAATCTCAAAGGCTTTGAGCATTCTAAAAACGTAATATATTTTTAAAAGAAGGCTTATCCTAAAAAAAGAAAGAAATTGAACTCTGTAAAGAGTTTTCACAGTATAAGTTTCTTGTTTGAAGAGACTGAGAGCTTTAACTTTGAACAATGAAAAAAGTCATACCTGCTCACTGCAGAAAATCAGATTTTCAATTTGAATTAGTTATAAATGTCTTACTATGCTTACGGGTTACCTAGCATATCAATTACACTTCAGATCTTTTCTTTATGACTTCAGAACGCTTTACTGTGAACTTTGAACAACCATAAGAACAGAATACATTTTCTTTCTGGATTTTGGTCAGTGGGGTACATTTATTGTTAACTAATTAACTAATGCCACCGTCTGATATTGGCAATAAACAATTAAGTATAATTGATCTGTGTGGTTGTCTTTATACTGCTGAATTAACAGATCAGTTGTAACCGGATTGTTCAACTTTCCTTCCTTTTAAAACCATGCCTTTGAGCAAACCTCAACATTTTTAAATTGGCATGTTTTGGAACATTTTGAATGTCTGAAAATAATATTTTACAACAGAAGTACTCAAGTGAGTTTAGCTAGTAACTACCTGGCTCCTCCTCTCATGTTTTTGAAGTATGAACTTCAAAGTAATATTTTTGAAATATTTTTTAAGATTGAATGTTAAGATAATGAATGTTGTACTGTGGGTGTGTGGGTGTTACTATGTCTTACAGTGAAGTTTGTTTCATCTACCACCAAGATACTAAAAACACCCAGAGGTACTCTGCACAGTTTGTGAAAAGTCTGTTGTCACTCTTTAATGTCTGCAGTTCTACAGACGATTATCAGAAGAAATCACACAAAGGAGATGGGAGAACATGCCTACTGGTCAGACCATTCAAGTTAACAAGGATCGACAGGTATGTGCACAGCTTCTCTGCAGAATTTGTATGTCATCTCTTGTTTCCATTTCTTGCTGCCCTTGTATGCTACACCTGGCTGTAGGAACATGTAGGAATTCAACTTTACCTATTTCTTTACTGGCATAAATTAGTTCCTCATTTGCAGTTTTCACCTGATATAGAATGCTGTGGCATAGATGTATATTCTGTGACATTAGATGTATATTCTAAATGGACAGCTGCTATGGAGAATCTCTGTCATATGTTAGATTGCCGCCTTTGAATACTTCTAGATTATAAAATCTGATAAACATGTAGATATTGTTTCTGTATATGAATATGTTGAATATATTAATATATTCAGCGCATAGTTGAATATATTAGCATATTCAGTGTATAGTACTATATGAATGAAATAGGATGATTTAAAGTTTGTTCAACATCAAATCATGTGTCCTCCCTTGTAAATGTACCTGTAAACATAGCTGCATTTGGACTAATGGGGAAGCCTGTACGCTGTGTCAAGAATCATGTAATGAAAATGCCTTACTTCCTGTTCTTAATTCTTAAGTGACAGCAAATTGTTAACACCAGTGCTAGGCTTTGCAGTCAGAGATTTGAGGGCTGGCACCACTGCCAGTTAGGTACCAGGCTTTCTAAAACACATTTGGCATCAATGTGTTCACCATCACCTCAGTTCTGATACTTCTCAGCAAGGTAAATTAGACTGCATTTAGTGTTGTGTTTCTGTGGCCATGTTTTTTCAAGCTAGATTTCTTGAGGTAATCACGTTTGGATGATTTTTCATGTGTCTCTACAGCTCTAGTACAGATGTTCACTTGAACTTTAAAGGGAGGCTTTAATTGAGATGAACTGGAACACTCGGTCTGGATAAGGCTATTAAACATCTTCATATTAATAGCTTCAATATAACAATTTTATCATCTGCTACAGCAAGTTCATACATGCTTTACACTTACTGTTTATTTTTTCACACTGGTTTAAAAAAATACTTTCAAGAAGTATATGTAACATTGTATGCATGATATCAGCTCTTTAGGAGACTGTTTCCCATCTTCTAATGTAAGGTTTTTCACAGTAAGGCGGATGAGAAAACTTAGCATTTCCTATTTTGATTCCTTTCATTATTTTTTTTTGCAGCCAGGAAGAATAAGAGCTGTAGGAATTGTAGGGATCGAAAGGAAATTGGAGGAAAAAAGAAAAGAGACTGACAAAAACATTTCCGAGGTAAATACTACTGAAGTTTCAAGGTCTGAACCATTTACATTCATTCACACTTTCTTTTAGAAGACACTGAGACTATTGGGGTTTTTTTGAGAAGTCCGAATTAAGAGTGTATAATTTAGTTATTTACTTTGTTTAACTGGCTTTTTAATATATGTAAAGGTATTTAATTTAAGCAGTTCCTTTCAAGAAGACTGTTCTTTGAAACTAACGGTGTGTATTTATAAAATTAATTTTGGTAGCATTAGAAATCTGAGTTCAGTGACTTTTCTTCAGGGGAAGCAAAACACGAAGGCATCTGCAGAAAAAGACTATTACAAGTTTGGGTTTTTTTTCCCTTCCTTGTTTTTTACAGCTAATTTTGGTTTAAATTGAAAATTTAATATATATTAAGAAGAATATGATCTAAGTATCTGCACATAACTCTGGTGAAGTTAGGTTTTCATCTTATAAATACTCAGTTTTTAAATTATTTAGGCTTGTAATTAAAGTAAAATATTCTGCAGTCCAGGCACTGGCAAGATGTTACAAGTATCTTTGCAGAATACCTGGGCTAGATGGAGACCGTCCCTTTCCCCAGAAACAGCATAGCAGTGGAATTACAGATATCAGTACTGATGGACAACAGAGGCAATTAATTTCTTCATCTATACCTGGGAACAATATCCTCAAAAATAATCTGGTTCTGTCTTGGTAATAGAGATTCATACAGAATTACTGCAACTACATGTGACAGATTTGTTCTTGTGGCAAAGCTTTCTGGTCTTCAGTGTGCCACAGTGAAAAAGGCACTCGCTGCTCTGGTATGTAATAAAATTACAGTACCTTTGCAGGCTGCATGATGTTTCAAATGAAATTAAACTTTCTGTTTATGGGGAACATAATGAATGAAGTTGTGTGTAATTCAAAAGGTATTGTGGTTACATGTGTGTGTATATAGTTCAAAAGGTATTGTCTGGTTATTTTTTCCTTTAGTAGCTTTGTCAGAGAGTAAAAGAAATCCATTTATATGTGTTGTATGAACGGAGGAAAAACCATGACTTGTAAAATCCTGCCTTCCTCTAGCTTTAAATGTTATAAATGACTTCATTTAAAAAATGGTGCCCTGGCTTCCAGGAAAAGGCTTCCTGCATCTGCTGTTCACTGCTGATAAGAATCCAGTTCTTTAGCCTTTTGTTTATCTGAGGAAGTTCCTGTTAGGTGTGTGCACATTCTCCTTTGTTTCCAGGCCTGCCCTCGGTGAGTCAGGCAGAGGAGGAGTTAGGACACAGCATGCTGTTTATTTAGCTAAATTGGGGCTTCTTTTGATGAATGATGTTTTCATGCAGGTTATAGAGATTAGAAATACACTGGGAAAAGCCTTGTTAGAAAACTTTCTGTTAATAACATATACAAGTACAGTAGAAGGACTTTGATTTACACTGGAGATTGGAATATTTCTTCTTACTACCTAAACTGCCAAATCCAGTAATGCATAATAGATTTCCAAAAGAGAAGCTTGTGTTCTATAGTACTAGATTATTTTATACAGTGGTATGTTTTTCTTTCCTCCCCTTGGACCCAGCTTTGTCCCACTTAATTTTGGATATCTGATTTAGGTGCCAAGTGTTAAGAGGTTAGAATTCTCCAGTCAGTGGGAGAAACACTGGCACCACGAGGAGGGGTTTGGATGAAAAGCAAACCCTGTCCCTTCCTGGAGGCACCTCTCGATCTTTGCATGAGCTTCTAAGTCAGATGCCTGAATGCAGATAGAAGCAATTGGGTCTTCCTGCATAAATTCTGGTAAAACATGTCTTTCTAGTGGAGGATTAGTCAGAAGAAGTTAGTAATCCCATAGAAGCAATGGCTAGAAGCTGTGGGCAAGGTGTATCATTTGCCATACTCTAACTGAACAACCTTCTTTGCTTGTGGCTGGCGGGGTTGGGTGCCGCTGTCAGGCAAGCTTTAGCTGAAAACATTCAGGAATTTTTCTCAAACCAGTTGTTCAGAACAAGGTTGTTTGAAAGCTTGACCACCTGGGCGTGTTGTCATGTACTTGAGAGAACCAGGTTAGAAGGCTGAATGTGTGTTGCTGAGGATGGGAGAAATGAGAGTTGCTTTTTAATATAGCTGCATTAACATAGTTGCTAACTCTTTTTACATGATTTTTTTTTATGCTAGTTTGTTATCATCACTAAAACTTTTGAATTTCAATATACCTTTGTCTCTTTTTAAACTATGTTTTCTTCAAGCCTAAAAATGCCATTTACAGGTTGTTGCAGAACTGTTGTATTTGAGACCATAGAAGTTTACTAAGCTTTATAGACTTGATATAATTGTGGTCCTGTGATGGATGTTCAGTTTATTACATATTTTTGTGGAAACAAAATACAAGATTTCTTTAGCCAGAAAAAATTGGTTTGTACAAATATTTTTTGTTCCCTTGATTTAGCAGGTATTTTGGATTTTAGGAGTTTTCGGAGGATGCTTCTTATCTCGTTTTAATCTCATTTTTTTACATCTGATCATTTGTCTTGTGGACCTTTTTTCTTTGAATTTTTAACTGTTTTTTGTATATTATTATATCACTAGTGTTCCTATGTACGTGATACTTAACTGAAGAGATGTTGCCACACATTTCAGAGGTTTTGTGTCTTCAGTTAAGTATACATGTGAAAGCATGTGCCCTCTTCCTTGCTCATTTTAAATTACTCTTTCTTGCTAACTTAAGAAACACCTACTGATTAAACTAAAATTGTCTTGTCAGGAGGAGTACTTCTGAAGCTTTACATCTGGCTTGCTGCTGGCCAGAAACAATAGATCTCCTTGAGCGAGGGTTAACTGTTGGAAGAAAATCTACCATCACCACCAAGAAACCTTTGCCCAGTTTTTAGGAGAGCATAACAAACTTGGACAGTTTAATGTTTTTTGGGCCTCAGTGTCTCATTGTTCCTTCCTATCATATGGTCTCCAGGAATGATGCTGAACTAGAGCTCACATACTAGAAAAGTGTGTGATTGTTTAATTCTTTTCTTCATTCTTTGTTGTTTATGGATTGTATAATTTTGATTTGAAGACCTGATAAAAAAACCAGTATATCAACCAATTACATACAATATCTCAAATTATAACACACTAATCTAAAGGAATAGCAACTCTCTGGATTAGCTTGGGTAAGTGGACAAAGGCAGCTTGCTTTATCCATGAAGCTGAATGCTCTACTTATACTGATCTGCAATGTCTGCTTTTCATTTCAGGCTTTTGAGGACCTTAGCAAACTAATGGAGAAGGTATGGCATGTGTCACCTATCCAAGTAAACTTATGCTTGTTTTCTCAGTTTTAAGCATGCTTTTCTCACTTTTAAGCATGCTTTTCTCTGTTGAGCTAAAAGTTGACTTACCTGTGTGTCTGTCTTGATAGGCTAAGGAAATGGTGGAGTTATCCAAGTCAATAGCTAATAAAATTAAAGAAAAACAAGGTGACATCACTGAGGATGAGGTAAATTCATTTTGTTTTTAAAGTCAACAGAAATGTTCCTATGCTATCTGTTTAATACATGTAGTGTTAATAAAGAACACTTCACAGCTGGGGTTTTTTGTGTTTTAATTTTACATAAAGTAAAAGTGATTGACTTGTTTGGTGCTAGCTTTTCTTTTGACCCTTTCTTAAAAGGAAAGATTTTACTGCCTTTGTGTAAATGTTTGTATTTTGACCTCTGCTGGTCAAAATAAATTGTATTAAGTCTTGCCTTCTCTTTGCTAAATGACTTTATTGGTAGTAACCTGAATGGATTTATTCTCCAAAACTGTCTTACAGTAATAAAATCAAAGACTTCTAGAAACCAGAATCACTCATTAACTGATGTACTTTAAATCTTATTTATTTATCTGTTTAGACTATTAGGTTCAAGTCCTATCTCCTGAGTATGGGTATAAGTAATCCAGTTACTAGGGAAACACATGGATCTGGTACACATTACCACATGCAACTGGCGAAGCAACTAGCTGGAATGTTGCAGACACCATTAGAGGTAAAGTACCTAATTTTACATCAGCATTTTCTGTGTGTTGCTGAATTTTGATATAAATGTGTTTTGGCTGTAGTACTGTGCCTCTTTTTAGAGTCTCAGATTTAGCAGCACAGCCTCACATTCAGCGTTCATGGAAGAATATATGTCCTCTTTCTGAATGAGCAAGTTTAAATATAAGTAAGATTTTTTTCTTCAGAGTAATGGCATCTCAACTTCTAATTTGTAAAATATCAGTGATATTTAGAAGAAAGACTGCTGGTATGGTTTTCTATTTGAACAGCCCTGTATTCGTCCCTTGCTGCAGAGTATTACTTTTCTTAAAGAGTGAAACAACACTGACTCTGAAAATATAAGTAGTCAGTCTTTAGACTGCTTAAAATTTACATATTTTGCAAATGCAGCACAGAGTTATTACATAGATTACACCCCTCAGTAATCTCTCATATTTAAATTTGTCTGAAGCTATTATAGAATTCAGGATTCTCACCAAAAAGTTAGATTTCATGTTGCAACTTACAAGGCTACGTGTCATATTACAGTGGTTTTGTGAAATCTGTGTGCTGCCTACTACGATCAGAATGGAAAACTGAGTGTCTCTGAAAAGTAAAAATGGTAAATTGATTGATAGATTTAATATATTGAAATTCCTTGTTCTTGTGATTTATTCTCTGCTTTAAAATCAAAGTAATTTGCAGTCTTTGTATGTAAGTATCAGTGTTTTGCATTTTAAAATAATTAGAGAAAGAGTTATAACAACTGGCCTCTTATGCTAGAAATACGTGGTATTGCCTGGGTAGGTTTTTTTTCATAAAGGCCCATCATTTAGCTCCTCTGTTTTACTCGTTTAATCAGTCAGATGCAAGTTGAGATACTGTGTTTACTGGTTTAATGCTATTTCTCTTACCAGTCTTGTGCTTAATACAGGAGCGAGGAGGGATCATGTCACTTACGGAAGTGTACTGTCTGGTAAATCGCGCACGGGGATTAGAGGTGAGAAACTGCTTTCATTCAATATTTTATAAAATGAACATCAGTGATAAGGTAATTGAAGAAAAAGGGTAAAAATGTTCCCTACCAATTTCTCACTCTGCCTGTCCAACAGCATGAAGTGATCAGCCCTTTAATAAAATTATGGCTTTTTACTATTTTCCTTTCTCCTTCTTCCATGTAATGTTTGTGTATCCTCTGTAAGTTGTCATAATGTGTGCAGCTTTCTATAATACCGTATAAAAGGGAAAATCCATCCTTATCTGGAAAGAAAAACTGAACGGACAGAGAATCCTAAAGAATGGTGAATTTATTTTTTTTTTTACAAAATACATCAATTCTTTCTGTAAACCAGGCAAGAAGGATTATTATAGAACACATAGTAAGGGAACAGAAAGGAGCATAGAAGCCAAGAAGATAGACTGGACAACAGAAAGGAAGAAAATTAACAATACTGTATAGCCTGATGTATTTTATAGCTGTAGTTATTAAAACTGTCTGTTTTGGTGTTATGATGTAAACTTGAAATGGAAGCAGTGAATAAATATGTTTTACTATTTTAATAGTTGCTGTCACCAGAAGACTTAGTAAACGCTTGTAAGATGCTGGAGTCACTGAAATTACCACTAAGGTGAGAGCTTTACAGAAGTATTTGTAAAACATGGCACTCATGAGTCAGACCATGGTGCTTGGATGACTTAATATTTTACCTGCCATAGATTTTTTGTTTGTTTTAAAAATAATCATCCTTTGCTTAAAGGATGCTGCTGTGTGCAGCAACATTCACTCTACAGTAAGATATGAATTTTTAACCGTGGTTTACTTTGCTAGGAGGGCAATATTCTTTTCACTTCCAATACAGTTTTTTTCAGACTTGGAAAATTGTTTAACTGTGCCCAGACTTATGCCCTGCTCTTTGCCATCTCTTCAGATTTTGAAGATGCTTCTCATGTTCATTTTACAGAGCTGTATATGAATTTTTTATTTCTTTTGTAATGTGGTTACAGGTGTGGATGCATTAGAAATGTGACCATAGGTGATGCGCACAGGGTTTTTAGTTACTTTGACTCCCTTTTGATTTTAGGCTTCGGGTATTTGACAGTGGTGTGATGGTGATTGAGCTCCAGTCTCATAATGAAGAGGAAATGGTAGCCTCTGCTTTGGAGACAGTAAGTGTACTTCATTTCCTTCGGTGTTCTGACCGTGCTGGGGAAATTTAAATGCATTGAGTATAAAAACTTGAGGCGGAGGATTTCCTTTTGAGGCTTTGAAATACAGAATATTCCACTTTCAAATCTTCTAACAGTAATAGTTTATTAGCACTTTTCATCTTCAAAGTGCTGTACAGGCAATAATCTTAGTCAATTGCTTTCTATTTAAGGAATAAATCACTTTTCCATCTCTTTTCAAACTTGATTAACCTTCAGCCTTTCTCTAAATCTCTTGCACTGTAGGGTGAAATTCATGGCGTGTATTAAGCACTTAATGTAACAGCAGTGGACTCCAGACATTGTATAACAATGTGCTTGAAGGCAGTGGAAGTAACTCTTAAATGTTGATACAGGCAGTTGTTTAGTTTGGGTTTATTTCATAAAACAGGACATTGTATGTGTGACATTTTGTACTGAGTTTGCTGCTGTGAAGAGTGCTCAGCTCGGGGGTAGTGGGTATGGAGTTAAGTTGGCTTCATCAGGAAAAAAAAAAGTATACATTTCTCAGTGTGGTAAACCTTGGTAGCCTTGCTACCTTTGCACTCTTTAAATTCCCGCTATCCAAGTATTTGATGCATTTTCCCCTGTCCTTTTCAATGGGATGTAATTTTTTGTTTTTCATAAAGTTGCGTAAAGGCTGATTCAGTGTATCCAGACACCTTCTCACTGAACACATGAGGTAGTTTCTTCAGTGCTTTTTAGGTGATTGTTACCGTATAGCTTTCTCTCATCCAAAATATTTTTGGATAAGAGAAATGTATATAGCCATGTAAAAGATCCTATCCTAAATTATCAAAACTAAAATGCTTAAATCTTTCAGTATATGTTAATCCCTTCAGTTTATTTTCTTGTATTTACAGAAAAATACCTAGTTCATTCTAGGTTTTTTTCCTTACTGTTTTTGGTTTCTAATTAATTTGTTGCCTTCAGTAAAAGTGCTTATCTCTTTGAAAGAAAAGGGAAACCTTTTCTTGATAACAAATGGGGTCAACTGCAAAAGGAACAGATGGTGGATTTATTACTGAAGTGCCTTTTTTCTTTTATTTTCATAATATGATCTATGGAATTAATAGAAAAATATAAGGGAGAGGCTTTGAATGAGGAAGGCTGGTCCATAAGGGAAAGGGAAGATGAGATCAGACTTGTTGCCAAGAGCACCCTGTACTTAACGTATAATGTACAGTAACGTGAAACTTCTGAGAGGTGAAGGGAAGTCACAGGGTTTCAGACAGGAGAAAGACGTGGTTCTGAGCGCCTGCTGGAGACAGGAAATGACATGGAAGTCCAAGGGACCCAGAGTCATCCTTGATGAGAGTAGTGGTTTGGGAAGGAAAGATAATAAATCACTCGTATGCATATCAAATTGTACAGCTGTCTTTCATTACTCAGATTTGATCATTTAGCTTCATAAAATCTCAGGTTAGAACTAATTTGAGTTTCTGTAAAAAGACTCCTGCTGAGAATGACACCGAACAAACCCCTCCCCACCCAGTTATGTGGGAAGCAGGAAATGGCAACTACATCTGGATTTACAAGTTTTCTTGAATCTGAAGCAACGGTGAAATGGAAGAATTACTAATTTGTAGGGTAATAAAACATGTTTATCTGGGAAATTCAATGCAGTAATAAGTATGGACTTCATTTGTAATATTTTAAGCATCCACATGTCCAACCTGTGTGAGGAAGTTTCATTTTAGCTTGTATTAACTAGCATGGTTGAGGCAATGGGACCAAAGGTTTGAGTCCCAAGACTGAACCTATCTTTTGTGTCATCTGAATGTGATGTTGGCTTTTCCTGATCCCTCTAGTATGCCATAATACAGGGTGGAGTACTAAGGTTTGGGGATTATATACTGTGGGGATATTCAAAATCCCATTAAACTCAAATTCTCCACTTCCATCTGAGGTGACTTAAATTTCTAAATCAATGACCTGCTCTGAACAGGTCTGTTATTTCCTCACTTAGGCTTCACCATTTGCAGAATCACTTGGTGTAGTTGGGTGTGTAAATACTGATTATGACAGTATGCTGTTGTCTGAGCTGTTCTAATTTTTTCACCTATTTTGTCCCAAGACATCTTTTAAAAAAAAATCCAAAGGAAAGGGTACCATGTAATTTTTTTTTTTACAGACTTACCTCTTTTCTACGTTCCTTTTTTATACTTGGCATTTTTCCCAGCACACGGAAGAGGCATTTTTAAGGCAGAATACTCATAATTAGTTGTACCTTTTTAAAAATGCAAACAAGCTAGTTATCTTCACAAGGGATTTGCTACCAATTTATCACTTCAAAAGGCTAGACCTGATTCAGTAGCTGAGAGAACTTTGTTGTTCTTTTAATGTCATAGTTTGTTTATTTGCGTGATTGTTTTTTGACAGGTATCTGAAAAGGGTTCTCTCACAGCTGATGAGTTTGCTAAGCTGGTGGGGATGTCTGTTCTCTTAGCCAAAGAAAGGTGAGTAATAATTGCTGCATTTAATAATACCTTTGTTATCATGTTGTCCTCAAGTAATCAGCACATCCTCTTTTGCTTTCTCTAGGCTGCTTCTTGCTGAAAAGATGGGCCATCTTTGCAGAGATGATTCAGTGGAAGGCTTGAGATTCTACCCAAATTTATTTCTGACACAAAGCTAATGCAGTTTGTGTACAGTTTGTTATGTAACAGTCGAACAAGAGAGCAGAGGGCAGAACCCTGCAACAACTGACTTTGTAACTTTTATTTTGTTAGTCAACTGCAACAGTGATGAACATTGCAATGCTTTACAGTTCTCAGGTATTTCAAAGTGCTGAATCCTCTTTCGTGGCACTGAAAGGAAATAGGAATCACTAAGTCAGAAGCATGTTAATTGTCTCAAGCTGGCTAGCTCATGTTTCAGGTTTTATTTGATGTGCTCTGTAGTTTCTCATTTCAAGAGATGAAGATTCCACACAAGTGAAAGTGGAGAGAATATCCCTGTAGTCTGCCATGAGGGTCGGCACCCAGAAGATGGGTTACTGCATACTCCGATGTCAGTTTGTTTATGTCTAGAGCAACAAAGCAGACAGATGTATCCGCAGCGATAAGAAAAGTGACTTTGGTGTGTACTGAGGCATAAGGAACAAACCAGTGTAGAAAAACCCCTTCTCCCTGAAGTGATGGACAGTTTTCTGAGAGGATCTTGGGGTTCTTGTACTTTGATACAGAAAGAACCTGCTGTGGAAGAGGTTAACTTATGTTATGTGAATCTAGAAAACACGGTGTTTATTTTGTCATGTCTTATGCTAATGTCTCAGATAGAAGCACTGTTAGCACAGACTTCCTCCCTTCTCTTTCCTTGCCATCTTCCTTCCTGTCTCACTACATTGCACTTCGGGTGCCCTTTCTCTGCCCTCTGTGTAGCAGAGCAGAGTAGCCTCCTGTCACTCTACCAGACTCTGTGCTCTAATGTGCTTGGGTTTTATCTTGTACTTCTAAAGAAACATCGTTTGTTTGTTTCATCAGCCTGTTATGTTTTGGAGAGACAATTCAGTTGCTTATATCTCATATGCAAAAACTAATATGCTTTCAGTATTGAAGGGAGGAAGAAGACTATCACCCTGTGTTTAATAGTCATGAGGTATCATATTGTTTGGTATTCCTCACCCCGTGTTCACACTGAATGCAATTTGATAGTCTCAGTTTTCATAACTCCAGTGGAGTTGTTACATTACTTGAAGATCTGTTATGGTAATAATGGTAAGTGGATGTTTACAATCCACATCGCTTAAATTTTTGGCTTTTGAAGTGACCAGTTTTAATAAATAACAAAATTCATTCGAGGTATGGGCAAGGACAAAACATAGGTAACTGCATTGTGGTTGTAATGGCCAAACTGACATCACAAAAAAAGAGGCGGCTTTCAAGAGCCTGAAAATATTTTCAGAACTATTTCAGTGTTACCACAGCTTACACAAGGGTTAAGAGCCTGCCAATACGGAGTTCAATGCAGAGATCCCTACAGTGATGATGCTTTGGGTTTGTAGGATGCTCATTTAGGTCCAGGGAGTTGTGTCCTCTTACCCTTGTCATGAGCAAACGTTTATGCAGTGCTTTCTTTAGGGTAGTTTTCCTCTTTTTCATGAAGGTGCTAAAACCAATGTATTTGACACAGCTGAAGGAACCGGTTCCACGCTATTCTTACCGTGTTAACCATCTAGTACCATCTCTTCAGGAGCCTTACAGCTTGCTGCTTTTCTTCATCCTCCCCACAACCCACAGAAGAGATCTGTGCAAGATACACCAAGTGTCACACATCTAAGGAGGGACTGAAAAGTGAGAAATTCAGAAGCAAAAAGTTGGTTTGTGACAACTTCTTTTTCCAAGTACTCAAACATGTCAAGGGAGACCAGTGGTTTACAGGCCTGAACCTCTCCCCACAAGGGGGCATGCCTTCTGCAGAAAGAACAAAACCAGAAAAGAAATGCCAAGTGCTAACTTCCAGCCTCTGTTGCTCCAACCCCAAACATTTAATTATCTTCATTAAGCAATAACAATACAACCTATTTAGAAAGATGGTACCTTCTTGAGCTTTTCTTTCCCAAGATTTTTCCTTGACTTTTTTTTTTTTCTACAGGGAAGAGATCTATAGGGTAAATTGTGCTGCTGGTTTAGAATTTAAACATATATGTGAGAAAATGAGACAATTCCTACTAGAAAGTAATAAAAATTAAAAGATTTTTCTTAGACTGTTCTGTTGTTTCCTTTTTTTTCTTCCTATATGTTCCGGGCACCTTTAAAATCTTTACACGTCAAAATCTTGTGGTTTCATGGGGCAGGTTTTTTAAGTACATCATGTTTTTGCATCATTTTATACCCAAAAGAGTACAAGACAGTTTTGATTTTAAAATAAAAGGCAGAATTAAACATAATTAGAATGCCCTGGTTCTGTTTCAGAGTAGCCTGTGACCCATCCTAGGCCAGAATCACAAAACTGTAGGTGTCTACAAAAGCACCAGTTTCATGAGGGAGCCAGCCTGAGTCCAAGCCAAGCATATATCCTGTGCTAGCAAGTGAGTGTGTTTTCCCAGCTGAAAGACAACAGAAATGATCTATCTGCTACCATACTGAGAGCCAGCTGTTGGAACAAGTGGAGTCCTCAGCACAGGAAAGACATGGACCTGTTGGAGTGAGTCCAGAGGGCCACAAAAATGATCAGAGGAAAGGCTGAGAGAGTTGGGGTTGTTCAGCCTGGAGAAGAGAAGGCTCTGGGGACACAGACCATGTTGCAGCCATGTTGCAGGGGGCTTAGAAGAATGATGACAAGTTCATCCCCACCTGTTGTGATAGGACAAGGGGAAATGGTTTTAAACTGAAAGAACATAGACTAGATACAAGGAAGCAATTTTTTACTATGAGGATGGTTTTACTATGAGCATAGGTTGCCCAGAGAGGAGGCAGATGCCCCATCCCTGGAAACATTCAAGGTTGGATGGGGCTCTGAGCAACCTGGTCTAGTTAACATCATCCCTGCTCATTGCAGGGGTCTTGGACTATATGGCCTTTAAAGGTCCCTTCCAACCCCAACTATTTTACAATTCTATGATTTATGGGTGTCTGGTATCATGGTAGTACATCACACTGCCCTGAACTGTCACTGCCCAGTCCTGTTTCCATTGCTGCTACCAGCAAAATACCTATCGTCTGTATTGAAGTAGGATTATTGGAGAGAGGAAAATACATTCTCACAAATCACTCCAGTTTAATACAGAAGGCGCCTATATGAACCAAAATTCCTTTCATGATTATTCATGATTTATTCATGGTTATTCCTAGAATATTTTTATCATGCTACATGAACATTATCTCATTTTGTCAGGGCTGCCCAATTATGCTGTCCTTTGAACAGAGGTTTGTAACTCAGGCCTGTTCAAAAAGTGCTTTTTTTTCTTTATGGAGCAGTCTTAAGTGATGATTTTGTTTTTCATTTAAGAACACGGGCTTTTTTCATGCCTCCGACAGGAAAAGAATGCTGCTCAGGGATCTGTACATCTTTTCTGTTTCTCCTTTGCCTTCATTCTCAGGAATATTATATCCAGCCTATGGAAACGTGGATCTCATCTGAACCATATTTCTGAAATGCAAACATATTTTCCTCTGAAAGACACACATGTATGTATGTGTATTTGGAAGTCTTTAGAAGTGTATCTTTAATATTCACTACTGGTTGCATATTGATTAGCTAAACTCTTTGATGCTCAGTTCTTCTAACAGGACTTTTATAGTTTGTCCAAAGGGCCTGACTGTGTCTGGTAAAATTAGTGGAAGTATTATCACTGAATTCATAGAGACAGTAGTAAGAGACAGCAGGAGCCTGTTGCTGATGGTAGAAGTTCCCACTTCTTCAAGCTTTGGAGGCTCTCATCTAGAACTGTACAGTTCTTTCAAAATACACACTGAAAAGACAGGAATAGCTGATTCAAAATTACTTGTGGATTTGATGCGAAATGATTGTTTTCTCTGGGAAGAACCCTCCCTCTGGTGTTTTCTTTCTGAGCAAGATTCACAAATCTGGTGTTGCTTCTCTTACTCTAGCAGCTCCCATTTCATTCTAATTCTCACTGCTTCAGGCATTCACGTGATATGCAAGACACTATAGTTCCAGGTCTTCTGCTGGGAAGGCTTCAGCTATTGTCTTGTTCTCCCGAGAATGAGCTGCAAGTGCTCATGCTAAGAGGATATTCTGGGCATGTCAGTTGACTACATTTGCCTTTATTTTTAAGGAAATACTTTTTGGAGCAGAGGCCCAAGTGTCATATCTCCCAGATAGTTGTTCTGGCCAGCAGGCTTGAAAGTAATTTTTCTTTGTGGTTTAGAATTAAAGTACTATTCAAATATTAAAAAAAAAAACAACACCAAAACTTCAGGAGTGAGGAAACCTCAGTTCCAGAAAACCACACGGCCTGCTAGTTATCACACACTTGTGAGAGCTATTCCAGACAGAAACCACCCTGCTTCATATCCCTGCTCCAGACCAGGGACCAGGTAGGATCTTGGGTCTCCTGCTTTGCTATTGGACTGTGAATGCTCTGACTTCAAATTCTCACTGATGAAGGCATTCACCCCTGCTCTGCCATGCTCACAGCAACAATGGACAGCAAGTTCAAGGTAAAAGGGGCTGGTACTGCTGGAATAGTCACAGCCCTTTTGTGAATCCAGTCTGGCACTGAGCATAAAGCTCAGACTATTTAGACATTTTGCATTGTTTTGTTCAAATCAAAGTATTTTATGTACTTGGAGGGTTTCACTTAGCTGATGATGAATTATCATGAAAGTGATCTCAGAATAAGTAACGGAGAGGACTGATACAATCTAAATGCTGTTTCACTGTATTTTTGAAGTGAACTGTCAAACATATTGCTGCTCATGTGTCCCTTGCTTCATACATGCAGAACACTCTCAGGAACTCAAAGAAGGGACTTGTTATTTTCTTTTAAAAAAAAAAAATTGCAGGAGGATACATGTGAAGTTGTGTTGCAAAGAACAATAAAGGCACCACAGTTGCACAGAATAAATGTGCTGGTATGGCATTTGTACTGAGGCTATTTAATGATTAATTTCATATAGGTAGAATTCTTTTCAAATATTGCCTAAATATAAGTGACATTGCATATGAGAAATGTCTGTTCTTTCAGCCAGGCTCAGCAGTTGTGTGTGTGTGCGTGGCATAATTCCCCTGAGTCCACATTGGATGGAGAATTTGAAGTGCGTCCTTAAATTGCAAAGATACTCTGGTTTGATCCACCCATGAAATGAGACTGGCAAAGCTCCCACCAACTTCAAACCCAGCCTTTGTTGTAATTATCAAACATTGACTAGTTAACAGCTCTGAAAATGGGTGTTTGGGGTATGGCTGAGCTCTGACAGCAAGAAGGAAGAGCTGAAAAAACGTTCTGGAATAAGATCACAAGATGTTTTGGTCTCTTCAGTAGAAATACCAAACTTGGCACAACCATTGCAAAGTGACTATTTCAGATCTTTCTGCATTCCTATTGTTTTTACCACAGTGTTTTGCAAAAGCCCAAGATAAGGATAATTTTTTTTCCATTGGGACTCTAATCTATTTATAGGTTACAAGGCCAGAAAAGACTATTATGACCATTTTGCTTGACCTCTAGGGTAACAGAAGCTGTAGGACTTCCCTTACTTAATTTGTGTTTGAAGTAGAACTCCCCTTTTAGGAACAAGAGATTGCAGCTTCTGGGAAATCCCACCGCAGCTCTTGGGAAATTATTCCAATTACTATTACCTGTTGTAAAAATGTTTCCAGTGTACATAATCCGAGTTAGTTTAGCTCTGGCTCCTAGCCACTGGACCTTGTATTTACTATGTCCTCTATTAAGGGCAAGTTCCTTTCATGCCAGATCTCCTGGAACGTAACTGTTTAAGAAACAGATAAATCATTTGGACTCCTTCTGCCTACCCCATTGTTCTGTTTTCTGCTCTTCCCAAGGTTTTCCATAGTTACCTAATAACCATTTTAAATTTTGAACACCAGCACTGAACCAAGAAAAGCTATTGTAGAAGTACTAATTGCAGAGGTAATTAGCTTCCCCAGTTTTCACACTCTTAGCCGTCCATATACACTGCATGCCCACACTATCAAACACGTGCTTGAACCGATGTTTGTGCTCGGTTCACTCCCCATCCACACAGCTCGGATGTGAATGTGACTTAGATGTCATACTTCTGCTGGACTTTCACTCCCGTGGGTATCTCAAGAAAGAGGGAAAGTGGGGTCTGAGGGTGGTGTCCTGTAAAACTGTACTAGGCCAAGTGCACTGCAGCCCGATTTCCCAGTGGGTGTCCAAAGCTAGACTTTTCCTAAGCATGGAATAAAAACTATGAGCCTGAACCACCATGGGGTTATTAACCAACAGTGTAGATGGAGAGGCTCAGGGCTTCACCTGATTAAGCCCGACCTGCAGCTCCCCCTCCAGCTTGCAGATGCTCTCCTGCAGACTTGCTTCCTTAGGGATTGTCCTTCATGCTACAGTTGTGTGATTATTTCTCATAGTGACAGATGAATTTCACTTGGTCATCTCTTTGATATCAATGGTAACTATTCTCTCCCCAATTTTCCTGTAAGTTTTGTGTTTCCTCATAGCCATTTGACCGAGGTCATATTTCTTGTGCTTGGTCATACTACTTTCAGGTGGGATAGTGGCAAAGTCTTGTAAAAGTAAGGTGACATCTTTCTCTGTTTAAAACCTATAGGCAGCAGCACGAACTAACTGATGTGACAGTGAGAGGAGAAGCTGCACATCCTATAAAGCATGTCCTGCAGTCTTTGTTCCTAGATATGTAATTTTATGGGAGCTATATTAAAATATGTATTGTTTGCTAAAACCCAGCTTACTCAGAGACTGCTCAGTGTTAGTGACCTCTCTTCAGGACTTACCATTCTCCCAGTTTGTGTGTCATCTGAAGACTTGAGCAGTGATGATGTTGAATCCTCTTTCAGGCCTCTGATTAAAGTTTTAAATTGCTAAAGCCTAATCCATGCTTAAATCTTTAGGTAAATAAGTCCTGCATGAAGATGACACATCAAAAGGACATTTTGAGACCAATTAGTCAACATTTAATCCTTTTAATGCATGCTGTGCTGATTTTGCAGAGGTATCCTTGGTGAAAATGTCAGGGGTTACCAAACCAAATGTTCCACAGAAATGTAAAGCATTATTACATTACGACATTGCTACCTTTATTCTTTATCTAAAATACATTTTCCACCAACCTTTGTCAAGTGGCATTTGTGATGGTACCCTCCCTTTTTATTGTCAGCTTTTTCATCTCTGTGTCTGGAATCAGGGTAAGGCTGACAGGTCCGTATCGGTCAGGGCTTGGTCCCACTTCACACACCAACCAAACTGATAAAACCCCCCACACAAGTATTCATCCCCGGGTCTGAAACCCCCACAGCATCTCCAGACTAGCTGGCTGGAAAAATAACATAACAAATTGTTGGGTAGAAGTTTATCCAGAGATGCTGATTTTAAGTTGTTTAACTGGAGCTGCTCTTGCTTTATGTTCTTGGGCTTGCATTGGAACAGAAAGTATTCTGTTACCATCCTGGAATACAGCTCTGTCATCTGTTTTCCACCCCACAACAGAACAGAAATATTTATTGAACATCTGTGTTTCTTCTGCATTCCAATTACCAAGTCAGATTTTTCACAGAGCAGTGGATCAGTAGAAGAGCTACCACTCTTTTGTTTCAAATATAGCTTAAAATCCAAAAAATCTTTATCACTCGACATCACTGGCTGGAGATCTCACCTCAAGTTCTTTACCAGTTTTATGCTTCTGATTTGCACCAATTCATGACAATTTTACCTTTTTTCTACTTATTTTTATTAATTTAAATGCCTTCTGTAGTTATTAGTATTCTCATCAGTTCTTCAGTAAAGACTGTAGTTTTTTCAGCCAGTGTAACCTTCTTTTTTTTGGTAGCTTGAGAAATTCTCTTGAACAATGCAGAGGTGTCATTTCCAAAAGGACATGTTTCAGTTTCTCCCTCTTTCCAGCTTTCTGAAGCTTCCCCCTAAATCACCAAATACTTATATTACTGTTTTGGCCCTTACCTTGTTCATCAGTAACAGATGACTGGCTTGTATCCCAGACAGCATCGCTTTGGGGGTATCGCAATTAATTCTTCTCTGCCAGAGCGGATGAGGGCAAACAGAGATTTCTCTTGCTTGCACGCTCCTCTTTCTGAGTCGGGGTATTGTTGCTGCTCCCGTTAGGAAGCTTGAGGTCATTTTAGTATCAGCAAGAGGTGACTTTTACCATATTTTGCACAGATAGAATTCACACACAATGTCGCATCTCTTCCCCCTGCGCAGAACAGAGAGGGAATTCGGTAGCCAGCCGTTCTGCTTTCACACCTGGTGGTCTGTAGACAATATGTGCTACTACATGATCTTGGTTTTATGCCAACGGAAAAAAGGGACATTTTCTTCTCAACCCAACTGTGCTGGCAGGGGAGAGAGAGCCACAAACCAGTACAACACCTTATGCCCATGGAAAACCACCAACACAGCCAATCTGGTGGTGCTGCCCTTCTTATAAATACCCTTAGTTTGGTTTGGGTAAAATCAGGCAGATTGGTTTCAGCTCGCAGCTGGAGTGAACATGGCTGCTCTGGCCTGGGGGGCAGCTGCCTGCAGCCTCTGACATCGCCCATCACTACACGTGCAAGTGTTTTCTGCACAGCTGCCAGCAGCTGGAAAACAGGCAATCCCATCTTTACAGGCCAGGGTGCTTTTCCCTGCCTGACCTTCCTGTCGCGGCTGCCTTTAACGTCTCAGCCACGCGGGCTGCCTCAGCACAGTGGCTGGCTGGGGTCTAGCTCAGGTGGGATCCATCTGCACGCTCCCTGCTTGTTTATCACACCGGTGGCTGGCGCTACAGCTCAGCAATTAAAGGTCACTCTCTCTTTGTACCCTTTGGTGTCTGAATTAATGTCATTCTCAACATCACAGTTGTGGGCTAAATGAGTGTTTGTCTGCTGCCTCTTTCTTCTGTCCCTTCTGTTATTAGTTTCTCACTCTCTGGGGAGACCAACTTTAACTTCAAGGAACCTGGCATTTCATTTGCCGCTAGCCAGATGCCTCAGAGACCAGCTCCACTGAAGTATTTTAATGAAAAATACGTTCCTGATGAAATTTGGATGGCACATTAACAAAGACAGATCTTAGTGCTTAGCATCACAGCAGGTGTGTTGTGTGCAAACATAATCCAGTGTGCTTCAAAGGGTTTAATAATGTAGCCTGTGTATTTATCCTGTGCCCATCCTCCTGTTATCTGGGGTCTTTACAATTTCTATAATGTAATCATAGGGGCTGACTTGTGTTTTTTAACCACTAATTTTTGGACCATTTCCCTTCTTGACACAAAGATGAGATGGGTCTAAAAGAAGGCCAGAGGGGGAGTGCAGTGACCTGAGCTGCAGTCTTGGTTCTGCTTCTGGCTTTACAATTTGAGCATAATCTCAGTGAATTGGTTTACTCTGGCAGAAAAACGAAGACAAAGCCTTTTTCATCAGAAGTGGGAGACAAAAAGATACTCCATGGCCATTGGATCAAAGTCGCTATAATCAGTGCAGAATACTGCAATATGAGTAAAACATCTTGCCACATGTTACAGACTCTTTCCTGCTGCCAGGATTTCCTTACTTTCTCCTCTGTGTTACGATGGAGGAATGACATTTTTTCTTAGTGATTAAATTTTTAAGAAGTTGTGTTCATAGAGGAAAAAAAGCCTGGCAAAACCCTCACCGATGTAAGATTTTTCAGATGTTAAATGTAGGCAGCAGGAGAGACTGGGGTTTCAGTCCTGGGACTCCAGGAGACCTTTTGGAGCAGGGAGCCGTACTCTGCACGCTTCCTCTCCTCTGAGCTTCCCCATCATCTGTAATCTCCTTACAGTATCATTCAGAAACATTCAAGCCAAAACCCAGTGCCATAACACCTCCGCTTGTGGCAGCTGGCACCTTTTGTGATCAATATGAAAGGAGCTTCTGGCACAACTGTGTACCTGTGCATGTTAGCCTCTCCACAGTGACACTGCCTGGAACCAAATTATTCCTGCCAAATGAGTTGAACAGACCAGGACCCAGCATGGGAAGCTCCTTGGTGTTCAAAGGAATCATGGAATGGTTTGTCTTGGAAGGGCCCTTAAAGACCATCCAGTTCCAACCCCCTGCCATGGGCAGGGACACCTCCCACCAGACCAGGTTGCTCAAAGCCCCATCCAACCGAGCCTTGAACACTGCCAGGGAGGGGGCAGCCACAGCTTCTCTGGGCAACCTGTGCCAGTGTCTCAGCACCCTCACGGGAAAGAATTTCTTCTTAATATCCAATCTAAATCTCCCCTCTTTCAGTTTGAAACCATTGCCCAATATCCTGTCACTATCAGACCCTGGTGAACAGCCTCTCTCTGTCTTTCCTGTAACCTCCCTTTATATATTGAAAGGAAGGGTTGAGCTACATCAACGCGAGACATGGAGCAGATTGTTTAGCTGCATCTTCCACAGCAAGTGCCTGACAGCGTGTATCTGCAGTGTGTATCCCCTCTCCTACAAAACATCAAACATTGAACAAAATCCTACAGGCACCCAGGATACAGCCAAGTTAAAAAACTGTACGCACCTGCATTAAAACAAAACAGGAGAATATTAGGAACTGGGATTATTCAAATTAAAATTTTAAAAAACAGCCTGGAAAATCTTTATGACACATGAACCCTTCACTCTCTGGCCCAGAACACAGTCCGAGTTCCTCAGACTGCCCTGCCTCCCTGAAGGTTTCTGACGGTACTCCAGACGGCAGTGTGCCTGTGGAGCGTTAACCACCACAGATCCCCACGAGCATACGGGAAAGGTTGATCAGAGCCGAGTGGAAGTGGGAAGGCAGGGGATGACAGAGGGATACGGGGGGCAGCAATCCCTGTCGGCTCCTGGGGCTCAGCGTTCACGTGGGGCCCAGATACTCGTATTGTGTGGACGTTGTAGTTTCTTGGTCATACAGCTGATACAAGTTAAGGGTTTGGTTTGTTTTTAATTTTGGACACGAAAAATTGACAATCACTCCCTCTCAAGCCTTTATGTCATGCTCACGCTTACTGTGGATGAATCAGGGAAAGCAGGAAGATTCATTACATGTAACACTGGCCAATTTAAATGCCCCCTGAATGCTTTTGAAGCTTTGTGGGTGTGCAAGTATCCATCAGTCTGTATTTAAATCACAGAGTCCATGTCAGGGAAATAACTGTGGCTTCAGATAAACGGATGAGTCTGTTGCACAAAAACAGATGGGAAGTTGTTTTGTTTTTTACAAAAAGTCTTTCTGCAAGAGGATAGCTTCACCCTGCTACAACAGTCCCTGAATTTTACCCCTGAACGCTGGACATGACAAATACCCATGTGTACTTGCTGCGGACAGGCACGTTCAGGAGCTGGCACTGCTCCTTGCTGCTGATGCGATTGTTTGATGCCCGAGTTCACCCTGCAAGCTGACCCTGGAAAGTGGCCTCTGGTCTGCCCAGTGCTCTCGTGTTCATGAGACAACAACCAACACCAATGCCTGGCCACAGTGTGCAAGCTTCGTATCACAGAATGGGTTGGGTTGGAAGGGACCCTAAAGCTCATCCAGTCGCAACCCCCACCAGACCAGGTTGCTCACAGCCCCATCCAACCTGGCCTTGAACACTGCCAGGGAGGAGGCAGCCACAGCTCCTCTGGGCAAGCTGTGCCAGTGTCTCAGCACCCTCACAGGAAAGAATTTCTTCCCAATATCCACTCTAAATCTGCCCTCTTGCAGTGTGAAGCCATTCCCCCTTGTCCTACCGCCACATGCCAAGCCTGTGCGTGGATGGATGCCCTTCCCAACGCCCAGCAGGAGGGGGCTGATGTGGTGAGGACTCTGCTGCCCAGGGAGGAAGCTTGCAGAGGTGCGAGAGGTGGAGGCAGCCCCGCACCTGTGGGGAATCAGCAGCTGGGGCCGGCGGGAGGGTCGGGCCCGCCTCCCCCGCGTC
>VZRW01012369.1:103881-152456 GCA_013398125.1 Aegotheles bennettii
GGGCGGGCTGGGGGCGTCTGGCGGGGCAGAGCCCTCGGGGCGGCTGCGAGGGGCGCTGGGGCACAGCGCTCGGTGATTCAGGTTCCGAAAAGCACCGGTGCGACTGAGCGCTCTGGTTCGGTGCTGCCCTCTGCCTCCGCTGTGCCCCGAGGCAGCGACCGTCCCGCCGCGAAGCCCCGGTGCTGCGGCGCTCCCGAAGTGCGGGTGGCACCGGCAGGACCGGTACCGCCGCCGAGCCTGCCCTGAGTAGGTCGGGTTTAGCCTTCTCCAGCGCGCTTGGTCATTTCTGCTTTGGTGCGGTCGCCAGACCCGGCGGAACCGTGCGGAGGGGGCGAGTGCGGGGCGCGGAGCCGCTCCCCGGCTCCTCCTCACGCCGGGACCGGGAGCACCTCAGCCCCGCTCCCAGCCCCGCTGCCAGGCGTCCCGGCCGGGCCGTACACCCTGCCCGCACCGCGATCCGTCAGACAAACTCACCGAGAGGGGGAATTCCAGAAACAGTCATCAATATAGGGGTATTTAAAAACATCTAGAGGTGAAAGGAAAGAATGGATAGCTGTGTTCCATCCCTTATGCCTGATCCGATGTATTTAATTCTTTGCATTCATTATTTATCATTGCTTGGACACCTTCCCAAATCTCTTTATGCTCAATAAACTTAATTTCACTGCACATTTTCCAAAGTGAATTCATCCATACATTCACTGTGCCGCAGCGCTTGGGTTTCAAAGGACGGATGCTGCTGGGCAGCTGGCTCGTGAATTACTGAGCTGATATCAAAAGGAGCTGAGAAATCCCAGGATTTTGTGAGATCAGACCCCAAATGTTGATGAAAATAGGCTTTACCAGCTAATTAATGTGGTTTGGGGTTTTTTTTTCTTGCACACAGAGAATCTGGTGCTGTCAGCTTCAGCCTGGTGAATTTAGATGCATGATTTTAATAAAGCTATTATCTGATAACAATGTAAAATTGTCTGATGTGTAAATAAGAAGAAAAGATGCCTTTGAGGATGTCAGCTCTAACCCCCTGCTGTGGCAGACATCACATACGGACTTCTCTTGCTAAACTCAATCTCTTCCGAGAAGTGGCATATTTTTGGCCTTGACTACTCTGACTGGTCAGCAGTGATTAGATTTTGATAAAATGTGATGCACACCTGAGGTGATCCCTCTTTAATGTCGGAAGGGAAGGATTATATGGGAAATTCTGAAATTCCCAGCAGGTGGTAACACTTCAATAGCTGCCTAATCCCACATTGCAATAAGCGAATGCTGGTGGAAAATAATTAATTTCTTCCTTGCCATACAGATAAAATATCTTAAACTTGTGGAAATGTTGCAGGTACACATTTCTTTTTGCTGTTCGTGCTGCTTGGTATCTCTCAAGTGACATATAGGGAGGATTTAGGGACTTTCAGGCTTTTCTGTCTCTAGCCTATTTTACTGCCAGCCTCTTATGCATAACCAGAATTGTGCGAATTTCGAGTTGCAAGTACAACTGAAAAATGTTTACTAATGGACAGATGTTAATTTAAAAAGACAGATGTAAATCAGTTTCTTTATTTTTTATTTTTTTGTTGTTGTTTTTTTCCCCCTTTTACATTCTGGCAACATTTTGCTTGTTTTAAATTCCAGTAGATAACTGTATTTTTCTGCCAGCATCGTTCCAGACCCTGGCAGATTCCCTGGGTCCATCAAGGTGGCTGGGGTACGTGCTGCTGCTCAGAGCAGCACTTTGGAGGAGACTGGCTGGCTCCGAGAGGATCAGTCCTCAACCTGTCCCCCCCACTTACTCCTTCCCTGAGCCCTTCTACTGCCTTGCTCTCACACATGCCCTGAGTCATGGCGGGTGCTGTGCTGTGGCTGGATCCACCTTCACCCTGAGCTGCAGGGCCTGAGGGACAACGAGGGAGCGGGGCTGTGCTGGGAGGAGAGATGAGTGAGGTCAGGCCTCTTCCCGATTCCTGAAGGAGGATGGAGTGCGAGCAGGGGAGGGCTCAGCTCTCGCAGGGGATTTGCAAAGAGGAGGAGGACTGAGGGTACTGGGGAGGACTGGGGGATGAGGTGAAGGATTCATCAGTGGCACTCCTCTTTGTGTGAATGAGGCTCCAGGGCACAGAGGTTTCAAGTGCCGTGAGTTTGTGTTGTCAGTAAATCCCGTGCTTGGTAGCTGACCGGTTCCTGATGGCCCTTTCTTAACTCAGGGTTCCCTCTCCCTTATAGCAGGGTGTAGCTGCTGAACGCTCTGCTGCTGCAGCTGATGAAGCTGGGAACTGGTTAGCTGTGCTAAACCAGCAGGTGACAGCACTCGGAAGGGGTGGCTGGTTCGGGAAATGCCATATCTGCACTGGGGCCGTGAATACTGCTGCAAAAAGCACCGGGAGTCGTAAATGCAGCTCACTTGTGGTTTGTTGCTGTTTTGGGTTGGTTTGTTCAGGCTTTTTTTTGTAAAACCAAACTGATCATGGAATACTTTATGATTTTAATGACACAGAGAAACAGGGACATTATTTTAATAGATGAACATATGTAACTCAAATAGTCTAGATATAATCTATGCTGTTACTTATTTGCAAAAAATATTTGTATATAAAATTGTGAATCGCATCTTTGGCTCTTGCACGGTTCCCCACACTGAAACAGTGACTGTAAGCCTTGCAGCTCGTGGTGGATTTATTCTCATAGTACCCGTACCAGACAATGAGGTGCTATTTCTGGTTGACAGCTGTAATACAGGAAAACCAAGTGATGTGACCAAGATTACGCAGGAAATCTGTTGCAGAGTGGGGACTTAAAGCTTTCCTGTATCATTTATGTTGCACAGAAACCTCTTGGTCTTCATTTCCAAGGCCCTTCATGGCATATCCCCTCCTCATCTGTCATTTCCAATTCCCTTTGGAGGAGAAGTCTTCCACTTCCAATCAGCCCATTAGACCGTCTCTTGGAAGAAGAAAACATCTTGTTACGTTGCTGTGCTTCTGCTGCATCTCACACAATGGAGCCTCAGCCTGTCCTTGTCCATGAGAGTAATAAATTAAAAAAGCCAATTATTCAAATTCTGATAGCCTTCTCTGTTCGATCGTTTTTCATCTCATTAAATTGACGAACTTGAGATAGAAGATCTGAATAGAGCAGAAACCATTTAAGATGTACTGTCTGGCTTGAAAAGGAAAATTTTATGCGAGTATGGAAAGTGGAAATATAATAGAGTGGGGAGCAGGAGGCAAAGATGTGGAGATTTTTGAAGAAGATCTAAAAATGAGAAGTCTAGAATGAAGTTGGCTTAGGCAAGACTGAGAGGAGAGAGGAGAAGTCTGAACCAAGCTTAGAGGTCAGCATAAGGCCTGTCCAAAAATGCTGCAAGGCGAAGGGAGGGAAGACTGGGGAAGGGGAGAGGAACAAACCTGTGGGGAAAGGGGGGGGAGGGAGGGGACAGTACTACACCAGAGATGGGCCAGCAGTTCTTGCATTCAAAGTTGCTATTAGAATTGAGCTAGCAAAGGTACAAAAACTGAGGGGAGCCCCATGGAGACACTGCCGTCGGAGCTGTGTTCAGAGGTAGGGCTGAATCCGTGTGTGAGGTGGGAGGGTGCCCCAGGCTACGCTTCCAGAGCTACCTGATCTCACTCATTGGAAGTTAGTTTTGGTACAGTTTCAAATGCTCCGGTTCTAGCCTGGGTGTTGCCGGCGCTGCACGCCAGAGTCTTTTCCCAAGCGAGCCAAGATAACACAAGAGGGAAGGGTGAGAGGGAAGGAGGTTTTGATCTGATGAACCATTGGTGTTACCGAAACACCCAAGGGCCCCAGTGCTGGGCGCCATCCACAGGCTTGGCTAGAAACAGCCCGTGTCCTGAAGAGCCTGTGCTATAAATACCGAGTGGGAGAGACAGAGTGGGAAAGAGAGGAGCAGATTAATGCTGCAGCTTGCTGGCATGTTGTGCCTGGCCATGGCAGGAACAGGAACAGAAATCGGGTCTCCTGTGCCTCCTCCCAGCGCCTTGTCTCATGATCCACGCTGCTTGTGCCTCGGTCGGCTGACACATGTAAATTAAGATGCAAGGTGGCTGTCTTGATTGAGAGTGTTCTCCCATGCAGGCTTTTTTCTTCCTTTCTTCAGGAGGATTTACTTTCCCCTCCGTAGCTTCATTTCCTCCGTGCAGTGTGTCACTCATTAGACTGGGATTAGGTTTATTTGAATTTCACCTGGCAATGTGTGACTCTGAAAGAAGTATTTTTTGAAAGCCAATGGAAAACTACACAGCTAGGAAAGCTAGAAATTGAAAGGACCCATTAAATCATCCAACTCAATCACAGTTGTGGCCCACAAAGCATTTTTCCCCCTTTATTTCAGAGCAGTTTACGGCAACCCCACGTAACTTCTGCCGTTTTCCTTGAGCAGATATGCTAGAGGCCAAGGCATCTGTTGCATTTTTCTTTTTTTTTTTTAATGAAACTTGCTTTTTCTTCCTTGTACCACTCTGATTCTCCATTTCAATTAACCCATTAATGATACACAAACAATGTCCTCAATGCGATGCTGTGCCTGCTGCCAGTAGCCAGGGGCAGTTGCGGAGCAGCCGCCCGGGGCAGCAGCCTGGCTCCCCACCACCCTCTGCTAGCAGCCCGCCCCTGTCTCGAGGCATAAGGTTTGTCTTCCTGTAATTTATGGCGTATCAAGTGTAAATTGTGGGCGGTGGTGGTATCACTGTCCCTATCTAATTCTTCCTGGAGCCTTGCCAAGTTTGTGGGCCGGATGATGATTGTTCTCTTTGGATGTGTGCAGATATTATTGTAATGGGCTTTTACTGAGCAAAGCCGTGCTGCTAGTCTTTTCTTAGAAATTATTCTCTCCAGCTACTTGGCACAGAGAACAGTCTAAAAAGCTTTCAGATAACATGGCTGCTGTCTCTTAGTTCGAGTCTAGCAATGTAATTGTTGAAATATCTCATTTGTAATTCCTAAAGACATACCTAATCTTTGCTGTACCCGGCTCCTATGTTTCATCTTTATGCTTTGCAGCTTTGTTGGCTCCTAATTTATGCCTGCTCCAGTGCCAGCCTCCTCTCATAAAATTAGGATGTAAACCTTATGGAACAAGAACTTTCCTTGCACGTTTGCATGACGGTGAGCGCAGTAAGACCTGACTTGCCGATGCTCCCATGCTGTACAAAAGAGCAATTCTTGTATTTTGAGAATGGTTCCCTTGAGCTAGATCTTCCCTTTTTAGATTCTCCCCCACTTCTGTCTCTGAAGCAAACTGTCAGTTTTGCTGCTATCATTGTGCTTCCAACCTGTTTTATGTGGTTGTTACAAGACTCATAAACACTAGTTTAAAGCACATGGACATAAAATTGTGAAACTTGCCAAAAGGAACTCTATTTTTGTTGGCTTAACCAATACTGCAGAGAATGTAAACTTAAAAAACGATGGAGGAAAAGTGGAAGTTAGCACCTTCCCTATCTGATCAGTCTGAATGACATAAAAGGCAGTTATAGATCTTTTATAAATCTAGTGAGATAACTAAATGCTTTACTGGACCTGAATAACAGGGCAGTTTGAGGACCAAACTGGTAGTTTTCTAGGGAGTCTCTTTCATGCTTGAAAACCATTGACAGTAAGTGATGTGAATTGTGTAGCAGTGATAAATCTCCAATATCAATATGTACTGAGGTTAGAGTTACATTCTGTATAAAGTACTTGTTATTTTGATATCATTGGTCTTGATCTTAATATAAGACACGCACAGCAGCAGTTACTGTAGTGCAAAAGTAAACTGTCTTTGTTGTTCTGGCTCAGGGGCTGACATTTCAGGAGGGAAAACTTATTGTACAGTGAATTGTAGTTGTGCTTATCCAGATCCACTGATACAGTATTAATAATTGTTAAGTAAATGAGAGAAAAGTGTCAATTAATAGTATATTTTTTTTTACTTATTAGTGAGATGTCTTCCTTCTTGTATTTTATGAAGCAAAGTCAACACAGCTGTAATTTTTCAACCTTCAGGTGTTCTTGGAAAAAAGTGCCTATACTTCGGAACTGAAGAAGGACATGAGGAGTAAAAGGACCTGGGATCCCACTGGTCAGAATGAAACAGATGTTGAAAGATTTTTCAAATCTGTTGTTAGTAGTGCTCTGTGACTACGGTGAGTATTAAAACTATCAAGGGAAAACTGTGAGATGTGTATTCGCACAGTGGTTTTGGATGGTGCTGTTACCAGGTGATCTGTTGAAATCAGATGCCACAGAAGACACCACTTATATGGCACAGAATGTAGTCTAGATCTTACGCAATATTTAGGTGGAAAATGCAACTTGCATAAACTGCCCCTTTAGATCAGAGTGACAAGAACCTTGCCTGCTGTAAATTGGCTCAGAGAAATAAACAAGATAAATGAACAGATTTCCACAGGCATCGTTGGGGGACTGACTGTGTTAGAAGCAGTAACTGAAACTCAACTCTCACGTAAGACTCATCTTTCATGTTTAACGAACATCATGGAAGAAAGACCTATTTTAGGCATCTGTACCAGTACAGGTGGGACTGCACCATACAACACCTGTTTCTCTCCATTAACTATAAAAGGAACCTGTGGTGTTTGTCTGAGATGTAAGCATGTACAGTGTGGGCAACCAGCTATGATTGAGTGAGCCCCCGTCCAATGGACCTAAGCTGCCACTTAGAGAGCTTTTGAGAACAGAGATGTTCTTTCTTCTGGCCATATAATAAGCCAAAACACAGTATTCATACCTGTTCAGTTTTAGTCACATGAAATTCGGCAGCTAGTCAGAGGCATTCAGTATCATTTGAATAGTCCATGCACAATTCAGCACATACTGAAAGCAGCTGCAGCCCATCTGCAGTCTGAGATGAGTGGAATGAAGAAGCATCTCCTCACCATCAGCTCACAAGGAGAGAAGTTAGACACTGATGTTCAAGTTAGACAACTGTAATATGTCTATGAGATGAGGGGCATCCTATGCATGGCGTCTTATCTTTTCCAAGGATGTACTAAGCAGGAAGTGTATCTGCAAACAGGATGAATTCCTTATTGCACAGTGAATTCGAAATTTTGAAAATGGGACTCTTAATTCCTAAATAATATGTATGTTTTCAAAAATTACATTCCTAATTTAAAAGTGGGTGTTCTGACAGCTGCAGCACATTGTCAAATCATGCTAAAGGATTAAGCCATGCACTGCTGAAATGTCTATACCATGGAAAAAATGGAAAAAGGATTGTTTAGTCCCCTTTTATGGAAGGAGCTGTGGTAGCAGGTAGATCACGCACCAAATGGCTGAAGATGTCTTGCAAAGGAGAAATATGGACGAAAAATGTATGCAGTTTGCTCTCCTTGTGTGAGTGAGAAAAATCTGATTATAGGTAATGACTGAATGCTGAGTCTGCTCAGCTACTCATGCCTCTGTGCTTGCTCCACCTCCATTCTAGAAAAAGGGATCATTAGGAAGTGTGAAGAACCATCTTTTTGATGAACTTAATCCCAGTAGAAGTGGAGACACTTGTCTATGGCTTTTAGTACCATTTCTTCTTTGAATAAGACAAAGTTAACTAGACAAGTTAGGAACACTGCACTGAGTGAGGATCACAGTGAAAGTAAGTATTAAATTCAATTAACCAAATAAATGAGGTGAATAATTGCCATATCCACTGGTTCTTGGGGAACCAGTCCTGTAGGCATTCACAGCTAGTTGACTCAGAGGTAAAAGCTATTATTCCTGAACTTTATAGACAGTGGCCCAGTAAGTAATTACAAGGTACAGTTAAAGAGCTAAATCTCTGCTGCAAACTTTAGGGGCATCATATTTTGCCTTATTTCCAGTTAAAGGGTAGTCCATAATTCAGAAAATTACTTCCAAACAGTTCTGTGTATACACCTTTGAGTATCACATGTGTACATAGTTTTTAGATAACTATTTTACTCATATACTTCTCTGTTTCAGACAAGACTATTTTTTAAATAATACAGTATGCTCTGGAAAATTACTGTAATGCTAAAAAAAGCCCTAATATACAGCAAAAGAATAGTCTCATTTCTTATCAGTTTTTCTGATTTGTTTGTTCTTGTTAGCTCTGTGCTACTGGTGGCTGACAAGCCAACAGCATAACCCAAGTTGGCTTAAATACAATTTAAAAAAATAAATACCAGAAAAGCACCCTCAAATAATTATTCTCGCTCTTCAGTGGAAACAATAATTTTGCCTTTTGATCTTTCTAGGCATGAGTTCTTGCAAAGACTGCTCTGGCAGGTTGTTGGCGCCACAGCCAGGCTCCATTCAATGAGAGACCATTGTAATGACAACCAAAAATATACAAATGCGTTGAAAGCTGCCCCTGACTAGCTGTCCAAACAACTGGGACCAAGTTTTAGCACGTGACGCAGTCATGCACGCACGGTAGGCTGGAGGGTGGCTGAAGGAGCTTGAGGTGGAAGCCTTTTGGAATCTGGCTAGTGCCTTTTGGAATACCATGAAAAAATGCTGTGTGGGCTGTCCAAGAGTGCAAAGTTCTCATGTTATTAACCAAAAATGGGGGAAAGGATGCTGTGAACTTGGATGCACTAGGCAGAGCTCAGCAATGCTGTAACAGCACCCTCCAGTAATGCTCACTTTTGTCATTTCCCAGGTGATCTGCATTAGGGTTGATGGGAGCTACGTGGCAGCCCCCTGGCCTCTCTCCAGTCCTCCCACACACATGCACAGTGGCGTTAGTTGTTCTTGTCTGAGCCATTCCCAGTAAAAAACAGTGCAAGAGAGTCAAGACAATCGTAAAGGAGAGTAAGGACAGCAGAGCTGTAGATACAAACATCAGTGCTTTTCATTACCAGAGTAGGGTAATGAGTACATGCATGAGTGCTTTTCATTACTATCACTTGAGTGTTTTTGCTGTAAGTTTAAAGTGTGAAGTTGAAATTTTTCATGCTGGGTTTTTGCCACTTTCTGCTTTCTTTTTCCCTTACAATGTTTCAGTTAAGTTGAATCTAGCCAGTTCCTTTGTAGAGAAATACATCATTTTGCCCATGCCCAAAGAAACAAAAAACAGCAACTCACAACCATTTCACTGGGAAACTCTTAACATAACTGTGGGAACTTCATGTTTGCTAGAGTGCATTGGCCTGGGACTTGCTTTCTGCTGTCCTTAGGAAGATTTGCCCAGACTTTGTCCAGATCTAAGTCCTTGCAGATGAGTTAGTGGTGAAGTTCTCTGAAGGGCTAATTGTGCCCCAGCTCCCACTGTCTCCTTTTGCCAGCCCCACACAATACTGTGCGAGCTCCAGCCCAGGGCAGCAGAGTTCCCCCACATTTGTAATATCAAGCATTAGAGTTGCATGTCCTGAGCTCTCTGCTGTCATGCTAGCAGTGAGCAAGAAAGGTGGAAACTCACTGGAGTTAATTGCAGGTCCAAGGAACAGGAGAAGGCCGAAGAGCTGTAAGGCAAAGAGGTGAGAGCAGGAGTTTGAAGAACTGTGGTAAAGGTAATAGAGTTAGGATAGTACCCAAGAGATATTGATAGTAGGTGACGGTAGGAACGGGACTGGAAAGTATGAGCAGGCACAGATGACAGAACCAGAACATGAAAAGCAAGGAGAACGTGTTGCTGGACCGTTTTTCACAGCCATTCAGAGTCTGTTTCCTACTCTTTGAGTGTCAGGTGTCAGGTACCATGTGCTTGCCACAGCTGGGATCAATGGCATCCTGCTTTGGAAGTCTGAAGGACCATTGTATTTAAAATTAGGCCCTGGGTTTCTTAGAACATCCATAATTAGTTGATACTTGACAGTTTTCACCCTTGTACCTGTGCCTTGCTTCCTAATACACTAAACAAGAATAGTGACATCCTCTCATCTTTTGGGAAGGATAAACTCCAATATTTCTAATGCACTAATATACTACAATAAGAACACAATACAAGAGTCTATGGGGAAAATTAATAATTCTGTGTTATCCAGATGGATTTTGGATGGTGTGCAGTCAATAATACATGGGACCACCCGTGAAAGAATGAGAACAAAAGAGCCCTCTGGTAACAAGCACCATCCATCTGCCAAATGGAGCAGTGTCTTGTGGAAATGCAGATTAAAGACAAAGTTTAGTACATATAAGTAAGGGCATACATGCATGAGTTATATGTGTCAGGGCTGTGCGTGCCACCTTCATTTGGACTTTATAGATGTGGTTGAAGCTTCTTATTTTAAGGATGTGCTATATCTGGTGGAGAGTAATAGGCTCTTCTAGTGCACACTGTGCCTCACCTTGATGTAGATGTCTGTAGCTGGTCAGATGAATTTCTTCCGCCAAATTTTCCCTTCTGACGAGAAAGTGAAGCCAAGGTGACTAACTCAAATTGAAGCTTAGAATGGTAGGCGTCTAATGTTATATGAGAGATGAATCCTGCTACTCCTGACTGCTGAGTGCTTGCCTTGGCAGTTGCAGTGTTTTTCCAGCAAAGCTTTCTTTGAGGTAATCTTGAGACATGTGTAACAGATTTAACAAGTCAAAGTATTGTTAGCTGATACTACTTATGAAAGGATTGCTTTAACTGAAGTTTTACGCTTCCGTAGCAGGTTCCATCCAAGACTCAGAAGCTTTTTCCCAGACAATTAATTAAATAAAGATGTCTCACAGCACATTTTATATCAGGAATAGGTGTATGCAGTTCCCATTTTTCAGATAACTTTTCTATGTCAGAAATCCTTAAGTCTCAAGCAACGCAGAAAAGCTAGCTGAGCCGAGAGCGGAAATGTGATCTTCCCGATCCATTGCTTTAGATATCATCTATCCCCACTAGTTACAGCACGTCTCGGGATAATTTGGCAACTTGCACAAATATGGTCATGCAAGAAGTGCATTTAAAAAGACTGCGCCATTCATAATGAAATGATGTCATTTAGACATGTTGCACCACATCTGAGACAAGAAAAGTGCTGCAGTCACCATCACTGTTATTTTCAGCTCTTTCACTCAAGTGTCTCTGTGATGCAAATGAGCAGAATGAAAGATTCATTAGACAGAGCAAGAGAAGAGGCTTCAAAAAGCATCATGCAGACTTCCTATTTTATTTAATTTGAGGGACATTTTTCACATTTCTGTACTAAGAAACTGCTGTCCTTTTTTTTCCTGAATTATAGGTAAAGTAAGCGGAACAACATCTGACCACTGTGAAGTGGACTTTAAGAATCTGTAAGCGAAAGAAGCTGAGAAATTTGAGAATCTGTCCTGATAAATAGTTTTCTGTGAATCTTTCAGGTCGTTGGGTTTTGGTTTGGTTTGGGTTTTTTTAAACCTTGTTTTTAACCTTCCTGAACATGTTATTGCAATGAACTTTGTGCTGCTCCAAACCACGTCCTTGCACAAAGGAGAGGTGGTGAGCTTTAATTGCTATAGGTAGGACTTTTTTTTTTGTGTGTGAACAGATTTACTTTAAAAAGTTTGAGAACCACTTTTTAAATATCCACTTTATAAATCTTAGTTTTCTTCTATAAGGTAGATTAACAATCAGTTGTCTTTTTTGTTCTTAATACTGTTGTGAAACTGTTTTCCTTTCAGTTCTCAGTGAAGTGGAGTATCTCCTGTTGGAGCGCCCAGGTCATGTAGCCTTCAGCAATGACTCGGTGTCCCTGGAATATCAGTACTATGGTGATGGTAATGTGACAGCAGAGCATCGATCCATCCTATTGCTGGATGCCAGCACCAACGAGATAATTGCAAGAAAACAGCTTTCGGCAAATCAGTCCCAAGGGAAGGTAGAGTTTGAGTGTTTCCATTTCAAGAGTGCTGGGGACTTCTTGTTCAGAATGGTCTCTCCCAACGATAACAGCAGTACTGCCCTGTGGAACAGAAGCAGCATGTCCACCCTCCACGTGGAATGGCCTGTATTTCACATTGATTTGAACAAGAGTTCAGAGTTTGGGAGCTCACTTCAGGTTGGACTTTTTACAAATGAGCAGTTGTGTGCCACAAATGAGACAGTGGTTTCACTGGATGTGATATTCACCAGCACCCTTTATGAATTCAGAAGAGTAAGCTCTGATGAGACTCTGGGCATTAGGACTAGCAAAGAAATCCCACTTTCTAGGTCCCAGTGGGTAGAGTTCGATTGCCCACCCGTTGGTCAAGAAACATACGTCACTGTGTTACTGAAATCATTAGAAACACATTCCATCATTGCCTCCATAGGCCCCATTGATCTCCTCCACAAATTTGGATACAGACTGGTTGTGGCACCTGAAGCAACATGCAAAACTTTGGTTCAGATCTTTGTAGTCTCTCCACCATGCACTTCGATCAGCGGAAAAATTGTCGTCTATAAAGAGGCTCTCAAGCATCCTAGTCAAAGAACAACTTGGCTGCATGAAAACACCCTTCACCCGGGAGACAACAGGACAGAATTTAACTGCACTTTGTTTGATGTGGGGAAGAACAAATACTGCTTTGACCTTTTTAATTTTTCAAACCGAAGCTATTTCCCAACAAGAGTAAAGGAGTGTATGATGATCCAAAGGAATATGGGTTTGTACTGATGTTTGTCCTCTTTTAGCCAAAATCAGCACTCTTCCCAGCCAACATGGGTAATGATAAATAGGTTTGATTGTGGTGTCACCTATTGAATAGCTAATTTTTGGGTCTCCTACACCAGACAAAAGAGTTGTAATATCATATGCAGATGGGAACAAGATGGAGTAGACTGTTATGTAGAGGCATACACAAGGACATTTGGTAACAAATGCCACTGTGGTAGCTTAAAATTGCAGCAAGTTAATATTAAGTGCCAACCAAAACTGTTTGGGACATTCTGAAGGATGTATCTATCTAGTCCACGTAAAACTGAAATGTGGCCCTCTCAGTGAGTTAAGAAGCTACTGCAGTAGATCTGGGCCACAGGAGACACTAATTGTAGGATTAGTCTTACCTACATAAAAGTGTCTAAAAGCTGAGTGTCCAACATTAAGTACTTGTTTAGCTTTTTAGTCAAGAGAGACATCTCACAAAGGTGATCGATGGGTATAGAAGATACATGAGCTGAATCCTCACCTGGGTGTCTTTTTCTCTAGCCCATTTGCCGTAGGAGTTTAGAGTCCGACCTGTTAAATGCACAAATTTTGGTGAGATGAATCAGGATTTGGCCATAGTGAAAGACACTGTTGTGATGCTTGGACAGCTTGTGGGTTTTTCAGCCAGCCTTTCAAGACATGTCTTTGCTGCTAAATACAGACCAGGGTGCATTTTCTGACCCATAAGGCCACCTGGCAGATCAAGGGTCACATTCATATAGCTAAACTTTTCCTCCCAGAAAAGATTAGGATCATACAAACTGCCAACTGGGGACAGTCTGCTGTCCATACAGTCCTTTGGGCCATGACTAGGCATGGTCCGGGAGAGTGTTGGTTGACAGAAGCCAAAAGCATGTCCACGAGTATGAATGATCATGATTAAGGAGTGATCACAGTTAAGCATGATCACAAGACAGAGGTTGAGCCCATTCTTCAGCCCTGTTAAGGAATATCCATACATTCTATTTGTATCTTTACATCTTATGCAGATGTAGCTTCAGAGGTGACAGTCCACGGTTTGGTAGAGTCTACAAATCACAGTAGCGTGGCAGAGGAAGCAGATCAGCCAAATACCCTTCTCATCCCTCATTTGTGGAAGGCAACCACAGTGAGGAACTGTGCATGAGGGGATTGGGGTTAGGTTGCGTTAGCTTGTCTTGCCTACACCCTGAAATGGAAAAGTAAATGTTCTCATTTGGAGCAGGCTTGTGTCCATACGTAATGAATTAGTCTTTCCTATGTAGATATTTCAGAGAGTTTGGGTTGAAAGACTGGAGTCTATACCATTTTCTACACCTCCTCACCCTGGTCTCCCTGAAAAGGAAGTGCAGGAACTCGAGCCAAAAAGGAGTCATGGCGCTTCATGGGCAGGTCTCTGAGTGGGGTCATCAGAAGACCAGGAGTGCAGGATATGCTCCATAGCACACAGTCCACAAAAAGCCTACCTTAATTAGGTTCCTAGTGTCATGTGGTCTTACTTTGTAGTGTTTCATAAATTCTAAAGCTGTTAGCTCTTTAATTAACACTCTGTACTAAAAACGACCTCTATTTTCACCATATGCCAAACTGGGTACATAGTTCTTCTCTTCATCTTAACTTCCCATCTGCATTCTCTGTTGGCACGCTCTCTCTTCCTTTGGCATAAGAAAGTCTATCTAAAAATGAAAGTATATTATTTCTTAATGGAGATAATTCTCAAGGAAAAAGGAAGAGAGAATTCTAATTCTTTCTCTGTGCTTGGGTGGTATGTTACACTGATGTGATCTAGCTAATTACCTAGATGAATACCTAGGATATGACATAGATATGTTTCTGTGCCCAGTATTTGACTGTTTTAATTGATGAGATCCATCTTAAGCAATGACTCCCTGCAATCTGCTTTGTTTCCTTGGGTTCCCCTGTAGCAGTATGCTTACAACTGCAGTCGGAAGAGTCAAGCTCTGCCTGTGAAGAACAGAGTTAAGTCAATAGCTGCCAAGTTAGAAGTGTCAGATCTACAAAGCTGATGAAAGCAAAACCACACCGCATAGCCATAAATAAAATGTCAACCTGAAATTAATTAGACTGCAGCACATTTGAGTTGGTGCCTGTATCTGTGAGACTTAAAAGCCTGCAGGCAGTGTTTGAGAGGAGTGGGGTGTTCTGGGAGGGGTGCATCAGCCTGGAGCCACGACAGGCAGAGTGAACCTGCGCTGCCTGTGATGGCCATCGGCCTCCCGGCTGTTTCGGGAAGCCCTCTCCTGGGCTCAGGAATGTCTCTCACCCTGCTGCAGGGCACTCTGTATAGACCCGGATCCCTGATAATTGTTCATGTAAAATAGGTGGCTGCTGTACAACAGGCGCCTCTCCACATGTCACTTATTTTCTGCTTTGGACTTCCTGAACTCAGTTTAAGGCGAGGAGGGGTGATAAATCCTCTAGTCTGGGCTCCTGTGCAGCACAGGCCATCACTTTTCATCCAGTTACCCTGGTTTTGCATCCCACAACTAGTCTTTGCATTCTACTGCCACTTATAGTCCAGAGATCTTCCAGTTTTGTTGAGGGCACCACAAAACAGACCCTTCTGGTTATTTCTCTCAATACTCTGAACTTTTTTTTTTCTTTAGGGGAGACTGTGTGTTTCATAACTAAAGCTCATCTAGCTTCATCCTCTGGTGACTGGCTCTTACTCTGCTGCTCTCTGCTAAAGAAGACAGCTGTTTCCTATCCACTGTCTTCCCCCACAAAGCTCATCTCAGTCCTTCCAGATAATCTCCATGTTCTTTTTAATAAACTGAAAAGATTAAGTCTTTTCTTGGGAGGTATTTGGTTCAGGATTTGATTAATTTTCTGGCTCTTTTTGGCTCCATTTCTATTTTTTTAAACAGTCCTTGTGTTTGATGACAGGGTTACCAGCTTTGGGTGCTGTCTTCTCATATCCTCCTCACTGATGCCCCTTGAGCAGCTACTTATTGCTCCTCTACTTTAATTTCCACCAGTCGCATTGGCTGATTTTGCCATAACTTTTACCCTGTAAGCTGCTCTTGAGGTGTTTTTGTTTTGGTCTTTGAGGTGTTTATGACCTTCCTCCATCCCAAAGACCATCCTGCAGGTACAATTTGTATTCCTTTTTCTTACGTTTTGCACAACCTAGATGACAGAATTGCCCTCTGTTACTCCCCTCCATCCCAAAGGGAGATAAGGAAGAGAGACTCAAAGGTTGGAAGTTAAAATTATGACAGGTTTAATAGAACAGGGGAAAAATAATAACACGTGGGAGAAAGAACAAAATACACAAATATATATTCAATGCCTGATCTCGATGATCACCAATATAAATGCCTGAAAGTCCCTTGCGGCAGAGCTGATGTGGGAAAAGGGTCCAAGGCTCTTCCTAGCACCTGATGGATTTGAATCCTGCAGAGCACGTGGCAAGCTGATGACCAAGGAGCTGGATCCTCTCTCAGATATCCGAGCACAACAAAGCAGCAAGGAAGAAGGGAGCAGGGAGGGGTGGTCTTCCTGTCCTGACTTTTGTAGGGTATGGCAGGAAATGGGAGGGAATGCTGACCCCTCTCTCTTCTGTCTTCCCCAGATCCCTCAGGGTCCTAAACACCACCCTCTCTCTAGGTTTTCATATTGATACCATAAATTTTGCCCATGCCCCCTCAAACCGTAACATTATGTCATCACAGGAGTGACATATTTTCTCAGTAATGGTTTTATATTTGTTTTTGTGTCAGCTAGGCAAGCATTGTACAGCACTGAGCCATACACTAATCCCTTTGGAAACTCTCCAAATGCATTCCCACTCAGTGATCACAGAATCACAGAATCACAGAATTCTAGGGTTGATCTGGGGTTTTCTGTTGACAATCGCGCATCACATCTGTCACTCAGCCAGTTCTTACTTCACTTAGCGTATTCTCTATTACTATGAAGCAGAGATACTGTCTTGTAAAGCTCCTAAATCATTGTGAAATGATCTTCAACCAAACCACAGAGGATGAGATAAAAGAAGGTTATTTTGCCACACCTGTTTTCCATAGATCAGGAATCAGTTTTATTCCTGACCCTTACTTCTCATCCCAGCCAAGTTTAATTCAGCTGGTGGAACAGGAGTCTGGCTTGTGTCTGGAGCAGGAAGGAGAAGGCTTGTGGTGGCCCTAAGTGGGCCAGGGCAACTGCTCTTCCAGCCCAGGCCATCAACTTCAGAATAAGTGTCACAAAAAAGCTTGTGCTATCTAAGACTGTGAATATATTTGTTAAAGGTGGGGAATATGTCTATTAACTGAGAGCCAGCATTTGTGCAGCTTTCTGTAGACTCCAGCTGGAGAACCTGAGAAAAAATACAGAAAATACAGTGAGATGTGAGTCACTTCATTCATCTCAGTGGGGTGTTAACTATCACATAGGTGACTTAGAGGGAGTCATACAGCTAATTTTTTCCTTGTGTTTGATGGGATTATTTGAATGTCTGAGGTAGGAAACTCTGTTAGATCATCTTAGCCAGCAACAGACGCATTGCAGGCTCTTTCTTTTCAATGCTTTATCCTGTGCTTTGCTCATTGGGATTTAAGTGTCCCCAGCAGTGAGATTTCTGCACTCCTTAGGAGAATGTTCCATGTCCTAGCCTGTATCCCACTTGAAACATTCGGAATGAGACTCATAAAATTAATCAGTAATGCTACAGCATAGAAATGGGCATATTTTCTTCATATTGCCGGTAATAATTAGCTTTCTTTTACAGTTCTTAGTTTTATACTCTGGAGACTGGTTCAACTTTGATGTGACTCTCAGTGAAGTCTCTTGCACTTGCCAACAGCAGAGATGAATTTTGTTCATCTGAGTTTTGTTAACTGTCAAAAAAAAAGCTATCAGGAGGTCATCAGGGCATAAGAAGTGCAGCTGTTGCCAGCAAAGGGAAAGAGAAAGATAGGGAAAGACCTTCTGAAGGGAGAAGGGGTCAGTAAGGGCAGAGAAGAGTATCTAGGGCTCAGACAGGGATATACAACTTCCATCAAATTCTTGCTTCCTAAGTGAGACTGTATGAATCAGACTTGGCTATCTATAGGAAAATCTGGGAACCAATTAGCTCTGTTGCCTGAATCTGTACCTGGCTTGCATTTATTTAGAAACAGGCAGATGCAGGGGATCTGGGTATGCCAGGGCTGGCTTGTGCCCCTTGAGACTCCTGTGTCAGTGGATGCTTCATCTCCACACCTCCAGCATTTTAGGAATAAACAGGGTGTTATGGACTCACTGGGATAGCTCTTAGCTCTTTAAAGAAAAATTTTAGGCTGTGCCTCTGCAGTTCTTAAAGATACCTGTTTGTGGGGAAGAGGCTGTAATTTGCCTAGGTGAAGTCTCCAGGTTTTCTTCCTTTAAAGAGATCCTCGTCCTTTCATTGTCCAAATTAGTAATCTATTGGAGCATGCTGCCATTTCAGTGCACCCAGGCTCCATTTCCATGGAAATAGAGAAACACAGAATGGGTGAGAAAAGGGTATTTTCCCAGGTCTTATCCAAACACCAGTACAATGTGTGTACACTCAATCTCAGGACCTAAAAACTGATCTCAACTTCCACAAATACCCTGCAATCCTCCAGGCTAAAAGCGTAGGCATTTACATGAGCCTGTAAATAGTAAGTGATTTTGTCCCATATCACTGGTCTTGTTGAAGTGCTTAAGCGTATCACATGCATCAAGCTGGAAGGATGATGCTGAGCATCCCTCGTTGACTACACCATTAGATAGCGCTGCATGCTCCGAGTCTTATGAACACAGAAATTTGAGGGGAGATATTCACGCAGAGCAACAATTAGCACAGTTAATTGCATTTATCTTTCATGTTGGCAGATCTGTCAACTGTCAACTATTTCAAACTAACTCATCATTTAGATGTCTTCACATTGAAAATTGATTCCTCAATTGTATGTGAAAAAATTCACACTTATTAGAGCTTGTTTGCAGTGCATACCTTCTGGTTTTCCCCCTGGCGCTTTGGATCTGTTTGTCTTAAATGGACATTAATAATTTCATTTCCTTGGGGGAGAATAACCTACGCTTCATTTTTTTTTACATTCTGGTAATTGCAGGAGGTTGCAGAGCAAGTTTCAAGAGTTTAAATCTCTGGTCTTTCATGGGAGCTGGAGCGTTTCTTGCTCTTCTGCTGCTTAATGTGCATATTCTTAGCCCCAAAGCTATGAATGCAAAGTGTTTTTGCTAAGGAACACTGTGCCCTCAGCTGAAACTGAAGTCAGTGAGAAGTGCCCCGGAGCAATGGGCACATCATAGGTTTGATGTCAAAGTTAGAAAATTACTCATCCTAAATGTTCTTATACATTGAAGCCCACAGGCATCAATGCAGAGGCTGCCAAGCATGCTCCACTGCCACCAGTGTTAGCACTGGAGGCAGCCAGAACCTTTCTGGGTCTGGCTGTGTATCTGACTGTAATTAACAGAAATTTAAACAAGCAGGGAATGTGAAGAGAGGGAAATGAGCTAGCTCACGCACTGGAAATTATGGCAGGGACTCACCAAGCTGCTCACGTAAAGTAGTCTATGAAGAGGTGGGTGTTTTTCCATCTAGCCTACCTCCCTCTGCCAGTGATGAGGGACACTGCTGGGGTCTTTAATGATATTGATATGAAGAAAGGGGTCTTTAGATCCCCAAATACTGTGATACCAGGAAGTCTTTTGGAGGAGGGATCAGTGAGCCCTTGACTGACTATTGATTATGGCCATTTTTCTTGCTGCCCTCATTAATCATTCTGCTGGCTAGCTGGTGTGATTTTGCAGCTGTCCAGGGTCTGTACCTTTGAGGGATCCTTACCCCAGCAAAGTTCCCCAGTTGCCCCCTCCTTGGCATCCTCTGACTCCCTTTCCTCCTAACACAACGCACCATCCAGTCTTGCTCTGTTTCATGCTTTACTGGTTGCAAACTGGAGGAGGAGTGCGAAAGTTCAGCCTGCCTCTGGGCTCCTTGCCCTTGCTGTAGCAGCTCTCCAGCTCCAGAGACAGAGGGTGAAAGCAGAGAGGTGCACAAAGAGCACGAAGTGAAAGACAGCCTGGGATTATGGATATCGTAATACTGTGGGAGGGTCAGTGGCAAATAGCCAGGGAGGTCACTTGGTGTTGTGTGGGCTTAAAACTGCAGCACCGCTGTGGTATCTCTCCGTGCCTATCTCTGCTCTGCATTGGGTGAGTCTGACCAGTCGAGCATGCACGCACACAGATATATGTATGTGTCCACACACGCTTTGCAGCCTTGGCTGACAGCACAAGTGTAAGCTCCAAACCTCCAGGCCTCATCCTGCAATGCAGGTGAGTACCTGCTTGCAGGAGAGCAGCCCCTCTGGTTCTGTTCTGCTGCTCACATTGACGTCACTCATATTGGCTCGGCCACAAAAATTTGTAGGATGGGGCCCAAAGCAGTTAAAATTCCATGTTCATTAAAACACAGCTGTATTTATTTTTGTTCAAGACTTTTAAAAATAATAACAATACAGCAACCAATATAGCATGAAATCATAAAGCCATTTCCAGTCATGCACCACTGTCTAGTCCTTTAACATCATCATTTTTTCACTGATCAGGAGCTTGGTGGCATGCTAGCAGCAAAGCAGCTCTGGGAAGAAGGATCTGGGGGTCCTAGTGGACAACAAGTTGACCATGAGCCAACAATGTGCCCTTGTGGCCAAGAAGACCAGTGGCATCTTAGGGTGCATTAAGAAGACTGTGGCCAGCAGGTTGAGGGAGGTTCTCCTCCCCCTTTACTCTGCCCTGGTGAGGCCACAACTGGAGTATTGTGTTCAGTTCTGGGCTCCCCAGTTCAAGAAAGACAAGAAACTGCTAGGACGAGTACAATGAGAGTACTACAAAGATGATGAGGGGACTGGAGCATCTCTCTTGTGAGGAAACAGCCTTAAATTTCAGCAGGGGAGATTCAGATTGGACATTATGAAAAATTTCTTCACTGTAAGGGCTATTAGGTTTTGGAATAGGTTGCCTAGGGAGGTGGTGGAGTCACCATCCCTGGAGGTGTTCAAGATGCATCTGTATGTGGTGCTGGGTGATACGGTTTAGTGGTGATGTAGGTAGGTGGTTGGACTGGATGATCTTGAAGGTCTCTTCCAGCCTCAATGATTCTATGATTCTATGAAGGGCTGAGAGACTTGGGTTTGTTTAGCCTTGAAAAGAGAAAACTGAGAGGGATCTTATGAATGCTTATAAATATCTAAAGGGTGGGTGTCAAGAGGTAGGGGCCAGGCTCTTCTCAGTGGTGCCCAGTGACAGGACAAGCATCAGTGGACTATAACACTACACAGGAAGTTCTATCTAAACATAAGGAAAAACTTCTTTACCTGGAGGATGACAGAGCACTGGAACAGGCTGCCCAGAGAGATCGTGGAGAACTCCTTCTCTGGAGACATTCAGAACCCACCTGGATGCGATCCTGTGCCATCTGCTCTAGGTGAACCTGCTAGAGCAGAGGGTTGGACTAGATGATCTCCAGAGGTCCCTTCCAACCCTGCCATTCTGTGATTCCGTGATTCTGTGATTCTGTGAAAGCAGTGATGTAAGAAAATTAAAGATCATGACCTGTATTGGCAGTAGCAGCACCATAAGTTACTTAAAAGAGCAACCTTTAGCAAATCTAATCTACATTTTGTGATTTAGCTGTTTTTCCACATTATCTGTGTGTGGTGAAATGGAATAAGAGATCTATTGTTTTACTTTCTGGCACATTTCAAAGCCAGGTCACTGAGTCAACTGACCCATAGGAGGGTCCCCAAGGCATCTGTCCTTAAAGGTTTCACCTGGACTCATGCATTGGTTTGGAATTTAATTTGTGGTCCTGCTTCATTGCCACAACTGTCAGATGTGGGCAGGAACGTTCCCTTTCTCTCTGGGTTCTCACTGCTGTAAAGTTCGAGTGTTGAACACTGGATGAGGATGTTATCAAAGTGAAAGAGGGATTTCATTGCATATTAAAAAAAAGATAATATTTGAGGTAGCATTAGAACCTGAGCCTGTCTCCACTTGAAATAAATAAATGAACCTGCAAAATTGCATCTTGAGTTAATTGCCTAGCCATAAGTAATAAAATATAGGGACCTGCAGGCTGTCAAATGAATGATTCAATAACATGGTTGTGTGCTGAGAAGATAATAAAGAGAAAAAGCAATATTGCCGTTTCATTAGGCCATGTAGGCTTATCTTCCTTTCACAATCATATAAATCAGGAGTAACTACACTTAAGCCAATGAAGGTATCCTGCTGTAAAAGCACTATTTGTCAGGCAGGAATTGGATTAATATATAAATTACAAACCCATTCCAAATACTTGTGGATTAATTTCCATTTGCTGTTCCAGGCAGGTCCTGCCAGCCTCAGTTAACTGACTGCTGTGTCACTGGCTCACTGGAGTGAAAAAAGGAAAAAAAAAAAGTGGGAACATTGCCCCTGATCCTAATGGGAACAGAAACAGGTCCCTGGAAGCTTTTTGCTCTTTTTGGTGTTGCTATTGATATTGTTTGGTTATTTATTGCTGGTTTTCTTAAATAAGAGAAGACATGCTTGTGTCTTTAAAGTTAAGGAGGCAGACACGTTCCTCATTGCTGTGAGCTTGTGTATTTGCAGAAACGTGGAGCCTGTGGCAGCCCTGGAGCCCCTGCAGCGTCACCTGCGGGGATGGCGTCCGGGAGCGCTTCCGAGAGTGCCTCACCTCCTCGCCGGCAAAACCAGGCTGCGCTGGATCACCGAGGGAGACTTCCCTGTGTTCGCTGGAGGAGTGTTTGAGTGCGTAGCTCTGTGGTCCTCTTCCCTGTGGTCGCATGTCTGTCCTGGCAAAAGCAAAGGGCCTGTTGTTAGAAGGGCTTTGTAAAATGGAAGCGTACAGTCTCTCCTTCGGTCGTATTGATTTTGGAGGGGTATCACATTCCTGCAGCTGATGGAGTAGAGTGGGAGCCTACATGCGTTTATGGAACACTTGAAGATGGGGCTGTGAGGCTTAAGAAGATTTCTGCATGCTGTGAGTGCCATGGAAGAGGTTTAAAATCTCCAGCATGGTCAGGGGTTGGGGAAGGAGTGGAGGAGAGATCTAGGCGCAGCGAGACATATTCAATACTGAAGGCCAAAGACTCCAGGCAATGGAAACCTATCGAGAAATTGAAACCTATTAAGAGAGGACTGGTTCCAGCTGGGACCTGTGGTGTGGGGTTCCCATTCTGGGAGTCTTTGAGGTGGCAGTGCCAGGTCTCCCTCTGCTCCAGCCTGCCACTGCTGTTGGCTGGTGACAGGGCAGGCTGGCTAGTGCTGGCAGGTGGCAAGTGGGTGCAGATACAGGAGACCTAGGCCTCCTGTAAGGTGAGAAGGGGTTACAGCAGCTGCATGGGCCTCCGTGAGGCTCGATGAGGCTGCATCAGCATCATAATCAGGTGCTTGCTGCCCACATGAGGGGCAGGACAAGTGTTCCTTTTAACAGGGTGATGGTGTGCAGTCCATGCAAAACTTGTGCTTCTTGCAAACTCCCTGATGAAAAGGAGGGTGCTGATGTCAAGAGGCTTTGGAGGTCCATCTGCTCAGAAACTGGCTGATCTGCGAGCTCCAATGCCTTTGTGTCCCACGGGTCTAAGGGTGGCAGAGATGGGGAATGGGGACTGTGCAGGCTCCTAGGCTCTCAGCCTGTAATTTAGCAGATACTTTCAGCTATTACAAAGTGACTAATGCCTTACCCCTTGCTTTGGCTGCTTCCTTGTGCTGGCAAAAATGGAGTGTGGAGAACTGGAATGGAGCCAACTAAAAAATAGATAGTCAGGATGTGGGAAAGTTGCTTATCACATGACCATTGCAATGCTTGTGCCACTGGAAAGGGAAGGGCAGCGGGGGGAGGAATGTGTAGCTGGAGCAGGAAAAGGGCAGGGCTGCTTTTTTGACGGAGGTGTTGGCTTGAACCAGCTTCAAGGTTTTTGTTGAATAAAAGCCTTGGAAGTCTACAGACAGGACTGAAATGTGTTGTGAAGCACTATAAGAAATGGGTTGGTGTTGAACAAAATGTTGAGTGAAGAGAAAATAGTAAAAATTACATTCTGTCATGCCAGGTGTTGCATTTTGTTGGTGTTAGTGCAGCACTTGGGATGTTTAACAGTTTATGGTTAAGGTGTCTGATGTTCTTAATGACTGGAAAGTGCTGGCCCTGTGGGTTTGCTTATTTCCTAAAGCTGTGAGTGTAGGCAGAGAGGAACAACTCAGATGCTTAGGGGCCCAGCTTAAAGCTAATGCCTTGTTTTAGAGCTAGTTGTCTTCTCTGTGTCAAACTCCATCAGCCTGCTGCGGGCTGTGATGCCACCAGCAACACGCAGCAGAGTAGTTGGTGTTTTTCTAAAGCTGATGCTGAGGTACCTGCTGGAGGTATATCTCTGTAAGCACAGTGGTTGGCTTGGCTCTTCACTGGCCGGTTTCACCCTATTCACTGGAGCTCAGAGAGCAGTCCCAGTGCACAGAGCTCCCCGGAGGGGGGTCTGCATGTGCAGAGCATGTGCTGGACATGCGATTTGGTTGTGCACCTTGCTTTACACACACAGAAGTGACAGGCCTCTCTGGTGCTTCTTGGAGGTGTTCCTCTTCCTATGCAGGTGGACATATGTATAAGGCTTGCAATGGCTTCCAGAGAGGTCAGCCATCCTGTGCATACACGGTGTATGTGGCCATGGTGGTCTGGCAGGAGTTACTGTTTGATATCACTCAGCAGGTCTGAACAATCCTCAAATTCCAGCGGAATCTCTGTGTTAGTAAAGAGGGTTTATATACAGATGCACTTGGATGCACAGGAGGCCTGCATCTGCACCCATTGCTGTGGGGTCATCTGGAGGAACTCTCTCACTTCTCTCTTGAACACATTTTCTAATCCTCCCGCTCCTATGTCTGGCAGCTTCCTTTACAGAATCACCTACATTATTTCATCTCATTGAATCTTAGGTTGCTCGAGAAGTGACTTGACACATTGATCTTACAGTGTTCATCTGCTGTCTGATCTCAAGCTGGGAGTGTCATTCCTCCCCACCCCCAACTGTCCGCACCTTTCTGAAGCAGGCAAGCTTTTTTTCACATAACTATGCTTGCAGTCATTTGTCCAGCAGGTGGAGCAAATGGCTGAATAAATGAAACCAGCACACAGTCTAAGGGCAGAGGTAGGTTAGGTGGAGAGAAGCAAACCTAAGTGACTAAGTCTTGTTTCGAACCTCATAGTTTGCTAGCTACTAGCTTTCTACTCCAAATGATACAGCACAGCATGCATTCCAGATAGAAACTAGAGTCTTTCAAATCTAGCTGTGAGACTGAGAGAAGGATGAGCAATGAATTGATTTCTCTGCTGTGATGGTACTGAACTGGGCAAATGCCCTACCTTCTCCCCTGGTCAGTGTGCTCTCTTTCTGCTCAGGCCCCCAGAACAGCAGTGCTTCGTGCTCCAGGTATGATGGCATTGGGTTGAATGCAAGTGTTAGGGATCCTCCAAAAAAGATTCAGCAGGCAGTGGTCTTGTTCTTTATGCTGATGTCAAGCTGTCAGAGGGATATGACACTCAAGGTTAATCCCATGGCAGGATTTTTCAAATCTCTTGGGGCTATCAGGTAGCCCTCAGTGAAAGAAATGGGTCTCCTGCTTACCCAGCACCCTGCACATCTGTTATTGTAGCAGCCTGAGACCTTCTGGCCTGTGTTCATCAGTGCGTTTGTGCATCCTGCACACCTAATAGCTGTGCTACCAGCTCGCTGTTGAATGAGTGTTCTTCTGGATTATGGAAAGTACATGGTGCCTGTTTCTCATTACTCTGCAAATGCATTTCCTATGGCTGGACAGTCAATATGGTGCAGGCAGGAGCACCTGGCAAGTTTTACGGCAGACTGTCCATCACCCTGATGGAAGGCTCTGGGTTTTGAATAAAACTAGAGGGTAGGAGAAGTTTGTTAAGTGGTTCAGTTTGGGCTAACAGCTTCATGGCCAGCTCTAGTCAACCACAACTGAGCAGCCTTGTCCTCCAACAGTATTTTCATGGCCTTCTGAACCTGACTATTTGGCCACAAGAATTTGGGAAGTGAGTGCTACCTGAAGTACTAGCCTGGGTTGTTATTTTTACCCCTTTTATGGCACTTTTCATCAGGGGATCTTAATGTAGAATCATAGAATAGAATCATAGAATGGTTTGGGTTGAAAGGGACCTTAAAGATCATCCAGTTCCAACTGCCCTGCCATGGGTGGGGATACAAAATGTACATCACAAAGCAGGACAAATATTGTTATCTCATTTTGCATGTATTTAGGGTGCCTTATGGAAATGGTCAGAACAGTCAAAAATAATGGTTACATTTAGAAGATCTGTGGGAGCCTTGATTTAAAGTAAGTAGATCTGTTACTGCCAGTTTGAAGTCATCAGTAGCAAGTCATCTACAATGAGCGATCTTTAATGGCAAACAACTTCCTGTACTGTATGAATTGGTGATTTTTTTTAATTGGTTTAATTTACTGTACTAAGTAGTTATTTTTCTCACAGAGGGTGTGCTCTTTGTTACAGCTATCAAGCCTCCCACCCCACCTTCTGTCCAGCCAGGAGAGGACCAGAAAGCAAATAATATAGTCACCATCACAGGTATCTCCCTATGCTTGTTCATCATCTTTGCCACCGTTCTCATCACCCTCTGGAGGAAACTCTGCAGAGCTCAGAAGTGCAGCACCGCTGTCCGCCGAAACTCCGTCCATTCCCCTGGCTTCCGGAAAAACTCTGATGAAGAGAACATTTGCCAAGGCAACAAGCAGCGGGACAGCTTCACAGAAGGAGGGGATGCCCCTGTTAACATTCCTCTGACCTACAGGCGAAGCCTCCAATTTGCCCAAGAAGATGATGCCTCTGGAAGTGAGAACTTTCAGCCAAATGCTCAAAAAATAATCCCTCCAATTTTCAGCTACCGCCTTGCACAGCAGCAGTTGAAAGAGATGAAGAAAAAAGGCCTGACTGAGACCACCAAGGTGTACCACGTCTCTCAAAATCCCCTCACGGACACGGTTGTTGGTGCCACCACAATGCTTCCCTTGAGTGGGGAAAACCAAGAGGAGGCAGTGGCAAACAAATTTAGGATCAAATCTCCATTTCTGGACCAGCCAGCCAGTCAGCCCAAGTTCTCGGGTGAAAGCTCTCACCCTAGGCTGGATTTTCCATTCTCGCAGGCTCATTCTGCAATGAGCCCTACCCAAACCTTGATAAGAAGAGCTCATTTCAAGCACCAGGATAACAGAGGGGATTTGTCCGAGAGGGGCTGTCACAGAAACCCACAGTTTAGAAGAACAGCCAGCTTCCATGAAACTAAAAAGGCCAGGCCTTTCAGGGAGAGAAGCATGTCCACCCTGACACCCCGACAGACTCCTCTCTACAACTCCAGAACCAGAACATGGGACCAGGGTTTGGAGGACAGGACACGGCCAAAATCGAGAAATGCTAATCCAACATGTGAAAAGCTGGATCAGCCCCAGAGCACCATGACAACATGTGAACTGCAGGGCCATGGCACAAAGTGCCACCACAGGGCAGGTCCCCCAGTGAAGAAGCTGGACCTGATCACTGACCGCCAGCCTGCTGGTCAGGAGAAGGCAGCTGATAGCAGAAGTAAGAGGGGCCCTTCACCTAACCCCAGAGGTGTGTGGCGGAAGGAAACGGGCTTGGCTGGCAAAGATAATTCCCAGAGAGGCCTAAGTGTAAGCCCTGCCCAGTACCGAAGGGACAAGTGCCAGAGCTTCCCCTTGGACCCTGAGTTTGCCTTTTATGATAATACTACTTTTGGCTTAACGGAGGCAGAGCAGCAGATGATCGACCTCCCTGGGTATTTTGGCTCAAATGAAGAGGATGAAACAAGTACTTTAAGCATTGAGAAGCTGGTGATCTGAGTTACTCATTGCAGCCTTGCAGGAGGAGCGTGCGCGGGAGAGGATCTGCAGGATCTGTTGGCTTCTGGTGGAAGGAGCAGCGGGAATCGTGTTCCCTATGCACAGAGCAGGAGGGAATAGTGCCCCAAGTCTGGCTTGTGGGAACACATTTCTTTTGAATTACTGGAAAATGCTTACATATCATTATTTTTTTGTATGTACGTGTGTAAAATACACACAAAATACCCTGGGAAAGGACACGTTAGTGAAGGCATGATGCAGAGATAGTCAATAGATTTTATTGAATAAAGCAGTCAGATTTCATGCATCATACATAATGACTGCCACTGGTCTAGCCTTTCTCACCCTGTGGACAGTGTACTAGTAGCTTATGATGTCCTAAAGCATCCAGTGTCCACTATCCTGAACCATCTGTCCTAACTAATGAATCATTTCCCATTTAGAAAACTCAAACCTCAAGTTGTGAGCCATTTTCACTGGAATTTTTGTAGTTGTTATTGAACTGTGTTAATTCATTGTGATTGCTCAAATAAGTCATATCATGGTGTTTATTTTAGCTGGTTACACTGAAGTGTAAACAATTGGTGCTGAATGCTTGGAGTGAGTTTAAAATTGAGGGGGCATTTTTCATCTTTCAAGACTTGGATATTTTCTTTCTGCCAATATTTATACCAAGAAAACAGTAATGTACAAATATTTGCAAGAAATGAGTAGAAAAGGGCATGCTGCTAGAAGGGCAAAGAAAATGGATGATCAAATTTCATCCCTCACACAAATGTTACTGCAGCATTTAAGAACCTGTAAAAGGCAGTGAGAGAACTATTGAATCACCCATCCTTTCCATAATCATCTTTGCCTGTATTGAGCTTTTTTAAAAATGTAAATAAATTGACAATAGTACTGCTACCGCAAGCTCAAAATAAACCATGAACAAAACCAACAAGCAACAAATTTATTTGAGGAATACCTGTTTTGCAAACAAAAAGAAAAAATAAAATGGCTTGATAACATCTGGTGATTCCCAGAGAATCTCATGGTGAAGTACAAAAGTTACATTGTTTTGGGTTTTTTCTGTACTTTAAAACCAGAGAACAAAAAATTTGTGATTACGCACTGCTGCAAGTATTTGGAGCTGGGTTGAAACCCCGGCTGACAACAGAGACAGTGCATGGGCCAACGAGAATGACTCAGGGACATTGCTTGGCAGTTTGCAGAGACCAGGGGGATGCTATTGGGCCGCAACAAGGAAAGAGGAGATGCTGCCTGTGGAGGATAGAGTGAGAGAAGGTAGGTTCAGGCAGACGTTAGTCTTAAAACAACTCCTCCATAAGGAGCCCAACCCTGCATGCCCTTTAATCCGCCTCGTGGGTGTGAAGGAAAAATTAGTGTGTGGTCAGTTCTCTGGTAGTAGGCTGCCATCTTTCTCAAAACTAGCTTTCTGAGTGGATAGATTTCCCAATCCCACAATTTTTTTTTCCCCAAACAAACAACAACAATTTTAAAGGGAGAGCAGCATCACTGTGCATTAGCCAGTCACTGATAGCACCCCATGGAAGTGTCCGAAGCGTGCACAGGTAATTGGACAGGCGCACAGCAGGAGGGCTTGCTGTAGCAACCTAGGAGCAGCCAGACGCTCAGCATTTGTTTGCCAGAGTAAAACCCTTGTTTGTACAGCCTTTTTGATGGGTAACGTTTTGCAGCTGCTGCTGGAGCACCGGATCTGACTCGCAGGGTGATGTGAGCTCCCTCCTTCCCAGGAGCTGTGCCAGCACACCATGTTATCGATGACATTCAGCTCTTTGTCCCAGTGCAACATTCATACTAGCTATGCATTCCTGTAAGCTGTCAGCTTGAAATGCTTGTTTAAAGCATTTGAGAACATGTCCACACTTGAGGGCTGATCCAAGGCTAATCAAATGTAATGAGTCTTTAAATTGACTTAAATGAGCTGGAAATCAGACCTCTGAAACAATTGCTGCTCAGGTTACTTACCACCCCTGTGCTAGGGTAAACTCTGCCAGTGAAGCGCGTTTGGCCTGAAGCAGTGATCTGTCAGCATTAGACTAGAGTGCTACAGTATGTGTTTACAGCTCTGGTGAGCCTCTTAGCGCGGAGAGCCTGAAGAAATGGGAGATCAAACGTACAGCACAGCAACATTCAGCAAGCATTTCCTCCCGGCTTCAATGGGAGTCATCTGAGCTTGGTGGTAGCTCTCAGATCAAATAAGTACTTGGCTAGTGGCATTTTACCCTGTTTATTAAGAGAAAGATGGTTCTGAAACTCTTCCTAGGGTTTGCTGTGGGAGTAGCAGGGTCCTGCACAAAGCCCTGTGACCCCTGCATCTCCAAGGAGGTTCTCTGTGCTGCGGGAGGGCAGAGGAGGGGGAGCCTTGCTCTAAGCTGGATGCTGCTTCCTGCAACCTTGTTCCAGTGTTGGGCTGCATTCAGAACAGCTACTGTAATGCATTAGATCTACTTAGGTGCATCTTACGTCTAAGACAGCAAGGCAGCCCCCTTCCCTCCCAGCTTGTCAGATCTTGGCCCCTTTTTCTCTCCCAGAGAGTGAAAAAAGCACTGTAATATATTGATGCTGGCTGAAGACAGTCCCACTATAATGCCTGCCTCTCCGTATTGACACAGGGCAAAACAGGCTCTGTGCTCTGGACTTTTACATCACTCACTTCTCACTCACTGGGGAACTGGACTGGGTAGCAGTTGTCTGACTAGTCCCTGTTGACTTTATCTCCATCTTGATACTCCATTATCAGTTGGGTTATCAGCTGCTTAGTGAATTGTCAAACCTCTAATGCTGGCCCTTTGGTGCTGTAGTTGATTTCCAGCATGGAGAGTTGAGCATCACCAGTCTGTAATCTTTACCCTGCTTCCCTAGCCCTCTACTGAAGAACGGGATTGAGCACCATCTGCCAGAAGGCATTAACTTACTTCACTCACATTTCTCTCTCTTTACTGCCCTCAGCATTGCATCAGTGGCCACATGGTTATAATGTGTGCACAGCAATTCCTTGTGTTCCCAACATGCAGTTACAACCATGCACTAAGATTTTACCATAGTAAAATACAGAAGTAGTGATCAGAAAGGAAGTAGTAAGTGCTGCTGTTCACAGTCCTTCCTTCACAAGAGCAACCTCATTTTGGAGTTGTAGGTGCAATTTTCATTCCATGTGGGTATGTGCCAGCACTTGGGAAGAGGGCAGTGGTGCAGTCCTGCCAGGACTCCCTGGAGTGCTGGCCCATTGCGCTCCAGTGTTCATGTTTGCAATCACTGCAATATCTAGGAAGAAGTGAGACTAGGGTTTACCTCTTGACAAAGCAGAGGAGCCAAACCACATTTTACACTGAACCTTCTCATGTCTGCATTGTCTCCAGGACTGCTTGAGCCATAGAGATTATACTTACCTTGCAGACACTCTCAGCTACCCAGGACAGCAGGTACAAAAGCACCAGAGACAACACCAAAAGAATTAAATTCTCATGAGCTTTCTCAAGTATTTAATCCAAATTCCTGTTCAAGTTCCTACTGTTGAAAATGAGATATAAAGTGTTAAGTCCTACTCAGATGGTTTTATTTCACACTTTATGGATATAGCATACAAATTACAGTATGTAGGGATTTAAAAGCAAATAAATGGAAAATAATTACCAGTTTAAAAAATTATCATCATTCATTCTACAACATGGTAGTTAAATGATTTGCATCAAGCTGATACTATGTCATTTTTTAACTTGCTATTAGCAAGTTGTGGAAAATAAATTGTCAGTGTTCCCATTTCCTTGAGTCATTTTGTTGCTCTTTCATTTCACTCTGATGAGACAATGAAAGCAGTGCACCTTGTGTTCAGTCACTTTCCAGTTTCTGATTCCCCTTCACTAACTCAAAGTCATCTGGTAAATTACACAAGAACATACAAATGAATCATTTTGTGAACTCCTAAGAATATCTGTACTCATCTTAAATTTAGTAAAACCTGCCTAAACTTAATCTGAGGCTTAAGTCTGTCCAGCAGCATTGTCTTTGTCTGCATTTATGTGCTGCGGTGTGCTGTAGAAGTGGATCTGCAGTGGGAAGCCGCTGGCAATGAAACCCCATGTCCATCCACACTGTCCGTGTTGTGGGGATTTACTTTGAAGTAGCTTTTGTCTGGATGCACATTAGCAGTTAGAGCATATCCATCCACTGGTTTGTTTTCACACGTTCCAGGAACATTCTGCAACTGATGTGTGGCAATTGGGGACCACAGGACCATAAAAACATTCTCCCGATCCAGAACAAATGAAGGTTCACCAGAAGAAGCCCAATTCCCCATCACCTTGTTTCTGTTCTTATGTTCTCGTAACTGAAGCACTGATGGTTAAAATAAGGATGAGAAAGATTTAGCCCTTGAAGAGTACAGATAGCTAAAAGAACATTCTTGATCATTCAAGATCCAGAGAGCTTTATATAAACTCTCCAATGAAGTCCTGAAAATTGCTGAAAAAAAGAAAACTGTAGTTATTCCATGACTGAGATTCATATGTTTCCCATTAAATTGTTGGCTGGCTAAGCTCAGCTTGGGATGTTAGGTTCAGCTAGCAGAAACAAGTGCAGCTCCAGTTATCACACTGCACGTTTGGCAATCAGCAGCAGCAGAGGGCTGACTATTAATGTATGCAATTCTTTTCAATCTGTCCCCTTTTTCTTTCCAAAGCAGCAGGTTTCAGCTGCCCTCACCATCTCCACTCTCACTGTCGACAAAGAACGGAGCCCTGATTTTCATGGCTGAGTATTTTAGTGAGTACCACATCCCATGCCATGTAGACCAAATCATGCCATTGTCATGGGATCCGTTGTACCTTCCTGTTCTGTAGTATCGTCCGTTGAGGTTTACAGCGTGGCACCTTGTAACGATGTAGTGAGGGAGAAAAGATTAGGTTTAGTGTGGGAAGACATTGCATCATTACAACGAAGTACAATTTTCACACAACATGCATTTAGAAATAGCAGGGCGGGATTCATTGACAGGTTCAGACACCTACAAGTATCTGTACTGAACTGACTATCTGTAGTCCTACAATAACCTGTGGAGATCTGGATAGCGCATTTAGTGGAACCCAGAGAAGTTGTGCATCACCCTAAAGTAGACACCTACACTGGTCAGATAATTCATCCTGTTGACTCCTTCAAGTGCATTAACTAGTCAGTTGCCTGAACAGAGAGGTGTAATGCCTTTTGGTAGGCTCTAGCTCAAGTATAGGCAGCTATGTACTGACACCTAAAAATGCAGTCTTTTAATCAAGGTAAATCCCACTACTGATATACATTTTTTGCAGCTCCAGATTTCAATTTGTATATGATGAGGGCCTGGTCAAAGAAGAGGCTCATCCTGCACCTGGGCTGGTGAACCTGTGTCCCTGTCTGTTGATGTGTGGGCTATGTCCAACTAGCAAACATACTGTCAGGACTGTTAAAGGGCAGCTCACCCCCTAGACATGCTCCCCAATAGAGAAAAGTCTTTTGTACACACTTCATCTTGCAGTGACTACAATTGTGTTTTTTCTGGGATACAACCTAATGTACTTTAAGGAATTTTAATTGGGCTCTTTTCTCTCCAGGTCATTCCCCCATATGCATTTATTCTGACCCATTTTCTTAAAATTAATGCAACTTACCTGCTTTGCTTCATAATGAAAGAAACAGATTGCTTTCCTTTGAGGATCTGTAGGTGTGAATATCTTAGATTTGGCTGTGTGAGGTGGCATGCTCACACAGCAACCTCCAGCTGCTGTAAGGCTGGCAAGTCCTCTTGGCTGTACAGCCACCCACACCCTGTGCATCTGAGAGGAACATACTGTTTTCCATACCTGTTAAACCACCAGCCACCCTTGTTCTCCAATGCACAGTTGCCTGCCAGGAATCGATCGTGGTCTTTGTCAAATGTGGTGAACTGCATCCCTCTGTGAGAGGCTGACCACTGAACTTCAAAATTGTTCCCACCAGACAGAGCGTCGCCAGCATTACCAGAATAAGTGCCAAACCATAACCTGTAATTGTCCTGCAAGAATATGAGAAACATGTCTTTGATAGCAGCTCCTTCTGCCCTTCCACCCATTTTTGAGATCAAACTTCGTCTGGCCATTGTATCCACTGTCAAAGGCACAACTCTTAGAGTCCAGGGTGACTTTTGGCCCCACGTTTTAATGATCCTAGTGTAGACCACTACGGGATTTAAACTTCCAAAAGGGATTGCTAATCACTGCTGCTGCCACTAAGGGCTTCAGGCTTTATCATCTTTCAATAACCACTTGATACACTATACAACAAACTGGAAGGCCCTTCCTAGCTCATCAACAACTTGGCAGGAAACTGTGCCAAGTAATTGCCTTCATAAACTGATCAGTTGTTCAGCAAGAGTAACTCCTTAGGAATTTCGCTCCTCCAAGGACTAGAAGCCATCTGATTTCTAGCTAAATGGTTCTGTCCTGGTATGAATACTTCTATCATTCTATTGTGCATAGCTAGCAGATTTAAGAGACATTGGATATGAGATGGATGATTACTTCTGTGGTGTGAGCTTTTTACTGTCATCATACTACACTTCTGTTTATGAAAAATAGCAGAAAAGTATTAAAATGAAGCTGTTCAAACTTTTCATAAGAAAATGCTCATTGCAAACTGAGTGTAATGCATCCATTTCTGAAGCTGTCATCAAGTTGGAACTAGGACTGGTCCATGTAATGGAACTCGCATCCTTGAGTTTTCGGACTGCTTACACATGTTCAGAAAGGCAAGCCTGAGAAGAACAGCACCTGCATTGAGCAGGACACTGTCTGAAGCTAGAAAACAAACCAGAAAATACAGGGATGTGTGTGTCTTTGAGCTTTCTGTGTCTGTAGCACTGATTGTAGTGCTACAGGTACCTCTCTTCAAGACAGGAACTTAAAACCGCTCTTTCAAAGCTTTGATTAGAGTTCACTGTTTTCTTTTAAAAAAGGGAGGGAGGGTTTGTTCTGGTGATTGCCTTTTATGTGACAGCCTGAAACACACTCCTAGGATGTAGGAGAACAGGGCTCAGTTTTCTTGCAGAGGTTAAAACCCTAATTTCCTGCCCCACAGAAGACTCTATTAACCATGAGGCTAGGGGCAAATGAATGTGGGAATCTTTGTGCCCTGGGGCAGAGAGCTGCCCTCCACGCAGCAGCAGAGTTAGCAGGAGAGCATTCTCCCATGATCCTGTCACCCACTGGCTTGGGCACTCAACAGTTGTGAGGAAGAAGTCCCAGGCTCATGTTCCTGCTCCCAGGACTGTTTGTCAGTGAGCCAAACCAGGTTTCCCAGGGAACCAGAGCAGGTAAGTTTTGCAGGGGTATAATTACAACCCTGATACTGAAGTCTGATGCTGTACCTGCAGATGTCCCACTCTCACAGATGGAACAAGGAAATCACCACTCTGCCCATTTCTTACCTGCTCATTCGTGAGTTGGAAATTTTCATAGACTGCATAACGCCTTTCCCCATGCCAGTCCATCAGGTCAATCTTTAATGAACTCTCTCCTAAACACAAAGCAGTGTCCTGTTAAATGAACTATCATTTCATGTGAATTAGAAAGAAATCTGTGGGGTGAAATACTTGCACCTCTAGTGAGCAGGTCGTAGATGTGGTCATTGCCTAACCAGTATTCATCATTTTTGCCTTGGAATTTCCCAAATCCCAGTTTGTAATCGTCCCATTTCCTGCAGTGAGATACAAGCATCAATTTCAGCATATGAGGGAATTAGACAGTTTGTGAGACTTGCCTATGCTAAACAGTAAAACTTCAGCTGTACCTCTAGACATTGTTTCCTAAAACTATCTGACTTACGGCAAGCTGAGCTGAGATTTGTCACTCCGGCTTAGAAATGAACAAAACTCACAGCTTGCTTCTTTGCCTGCTAAACCTGTGCACACACATTCATTGGGATCAAACCTTCAAACTGCCAGATGCAGTGCTCACAGAATGAAGTTGTCGGTTAAATGGGAGGGGAAAGCAGAAGCTGTCATATTGGTCTTCAGCAAAGCATCTGATACTGTTCTTCAGCAAGTCATAATTCAAATGCACTGCTGACTGCAAATTAATGTTGTAGTCTAAAATGTGCTACAATCTTGGATGTATGATGTGATATGGTGAAGAATCAGAAACTGAATAGAAGCTGCAAACAAAAGCTTCCAGATTAAGTTAAAAGTAAAAAACTGGTTCTGCTTTGTGCTCTTGTTCCACTTAAATCTACCAAACCATCCCTCCTTCTGGCGATTTCCAGGTGAAAGTCACCTCTCTGGGATTTTGCACAGAGAAAGGACAATCTGGACCACTGGTTTAGCAACTTCTTGAGTGATCCGAATAAGGAAGCAAGTGTTACACCATGCTGAACATAATTCCTGATCTGAGAACAGATAATATGTTCAATGGGTGTCAGTCTATGTGCTGGCAGCAGATACCTGCCAACTTGGAGCCTTCCACAGTCTCCAATAATGAGAAAACTAATACACACACATGTACACACTTACTCAAATGCAGAGATGCCATGGAAAAGGCACTATAGGTCCATTTTTAAAATCACCTCCACCTACTAATATGTACCCCCACATTGTCCTAGTGCACAGAGTTATCATCATTAAAGCATATCCTGCTTCCCAAATGTTGGGTTTTGTCAGGCAGCAGGATGGAGGGCAGGCACTAGAGGCCTGACTGCAAACTCTGTGATGCAGCCATGGACACCCACCTGTTGAAATTCTCCCTGCCGTTACTCCGCCGCTGGATGACAGTCCAGCCCCCGCCATCAGACATGTCACAGTATGCCAGGAAAGGCTCTCGGTCTGCTCTGGGCCTGATCCGGTAGTAGCCACTTTTGGTCTTCTTCCGATTATACACTGCGGAGCAATCTAGGCCAAACAGTATCGATTTGTTAAACGGGGCGGTGGGAAAGCACAGGGGACCCATGTGCAGCCAAGAGAAGACATTGCTGAGAGGCTGCTTGGGTAGAGGACACTTGGCCATCTTGTGTAATAGCTCCGCAAGCCTTGCAAAGCCAAAGCAAGTGGTTCAGTAATGTACTAGCAATGCTGGTTTGCAAACTGCTGGGCCTGATTTAGAGCAGCAAGGCTTGAAAACCTTTACAGCCATGCCCTCTGAGGGAGTCATTCCCAAATCTCTGGTGAGATATGGCATGTCTGCAGCTCAGGCTGGGACTATAGCATGGGAGCAATGCAGGACCAGGGCTGGCTCTGTCAGCAAGATCATTTGCAGAGAAGCCAATTTCCATGTGGAAGGTAACCTCAGTTGCATGTCAGATTGGATCATGGCCCAAAATTTCTAAAATAAGGGCTAAGTTCCTGTGACCAGCTCTAGCAGGGCTATATCAGGAGAGTGCCTTTCAGGACCTCAGTGCTTCATACTTTCAGTGTAATGCCCATGAAGGTGAAAATCTTCCAGTTATGACCACGTTCTCAAAGTGACACCAAGGCATAGAGTATGCATACCTGCTACTGTGTTGCAGAACTGATGGAGGAGCCAAGGAACAGGGAGGCTGGGCTCCTCCAAACAGGTTTCCACACTTACAGTTGAGCCAGGCACCCTGGGGTCCCATAAGTCACTAGGGGAAATATCACTAGGGAAAATAGGCTCTTCAGGAGCAAGACCCACATCTTCCTAAAGCAGATGTCTAAAGTAAGTCTGATGGAAAACATCTGAGAGGTGCTTGTTCGTCTCTGCACCAGAGTCTCAGGTGAGAAGCCCAGCTGCAGGTGTCTGCCTTGTACCTGGGTAGTAGCTGCTTAAAGTTGGGCTAGCTGACTCTGGCCCCAGGGAATATCTGCTGGTACCAGGGTCACCACTCTGTCCTTCTCCTTCCCATGTATCTGTCTGCATTTTAAAACATAATCCACTATAAAAATCCTAAAACTTCTAGCAGAAATAAAATATTGCACATGGGACACTGCAGGGAGAAATAAACATTGTCGCAAGGTGAAATTTCCATGTATGCTACTGCAAGCCATACCTTCGTCATAGACTAACAAATTTCCACTGGTTGTGGGTAAAAGCGTCTCATGATGAATGCTCCTGTTGCCTGAGAACAGCCCACTTTTTGTTCTATGGTAGGTGTTTTCCAGGATGTCCTTCAGTTGCAGTTCATACAAGTAAAGTGAGTCTTGAAGCTGCTTTAACCTTTGTCTCAATTTATTGTTGTCTAAGAGGCAGGTATCTTTTTCCTATGGAGAAAATAAAACAAAAAAAACCCCAGGCTTCAGTCAGTGGTAAGAACAGAGAGGCAGAGAGAGAAGGAGTATCTGTCTTCTCCTGACCCTAATATGTCACACTGCCTCTGGATCGAGATGATTCGGTGATGGTCTTTCCCTAAGATACATGAGCAGTGCACAGCTTGGGCTGTAGAGTTGAACCCAGTGGAAAAGGGTTTTCTAGAACAATCTTGTTACTGCTCAGAGCATCCCAGAATAAGATCAAATACGCAGAAAATTACTTTGAACAAAAATCATTCATCTTGACTCCCATTTAATTAACGTGAAGGGAGCTTTTTCAGACTATGAAACTGCTCAGGGTAGTAAGAAGGGGGAAAACTGCATCTTACACTGTAGCCAGGCCAAACCAGTGAGGTTCCAGAGACATCTTCTTGTAAAAATGGCAGATAAAAGAGCTGATATTTGGTGCAAATCAACAGAAAGCAGTAAGCCTACCAGGATAAGCAGAGTAACTTCAGAGCTCCATTACCATAACCAAGACCAGAATCTGGCTCACACTGACTGGGGTAAACACTTTCAGCAACCACCTAGTCTGTGGCTGGTGCTACTCCATTAAAAACATAACAAAACAGAGCAAAATCTCTTCCAAGGCAACCAAGCAAATCCATGCAATATGAATCAGTTGCTATTTTTGCTCTGAACAAGCTGGCTGGAGTGATACCAGGTCAGGACCAGTTCTAGGCATAAGCAAAACAAGCAGTTTCCCAGGACAGCAGACTGATGAGCATGCTGAAACATGGCCTCCTAACTGCCTCTTCCTTCTCCTAGGCCTGTTGGTTTTCCTCCACAGAGGATTTACAAGCTGGAGGCACTCAGGGACCTGTTGTAGACAGCCCTGAGCTTGCCAAACTCTCCTTTGCCAAGCTCTGTACCTCCTTGGGATGGCCCAAGAGTAATTTCCTCATGAGTACAGATTGCCTCAGACTTTGCCAACCACCTCTTTCCTTTCCTTCTTTTTAAACTGTGATTAATAAATGAAGGCAGTTTTCCCTGAGGAAAAGTAGCAGAGTATTTCTTCAGTGGCCATAAAATATCTTTTTTTCTTTAAGGGGTTTTTGTTGTTGTTTTTAATTCTTGGCAATGTCAGTCCAGACATCCAGAGAGCTGCCCATCCTCTAATTCTGTGAAAACTCTGTAATATGAAGACAGCAAGAGTGACCTTCCTCTAGCAGTAGAAAGACAGAGTTTTGCTCTGCTTTTGCAGACCCACGTTCCTTTTGTGAGTGAGCACCTATCTCTACATTGAGAGACTGTACAGACACTGGCCAGGGGATACTCACCGACAGCCTAGGTGCAGGTGAACTGAAGCTGACCAGGAGAAGGAGCAGCAGCAACCAGGGCATCATCATGCTGATTTCTTATCACCTGAAAAGAAACATTGACAGGCTGCACTGGAGGTTTCTTTAATTCCTCTCACAACTTAATCCCTCCTCACAATCATGTTTAATTCCCCAGAAAATGCTGCAGGATTTGTTGAGCAGTTTGCTTGAAACTACAGGCAGGATGAAATGGATGATGTTGATCCCTAAGATGTGTGTTAGGGAGAAACTGAAGCACTAGTGCAGTGTGCTGGGTGATCAAGGCTTGAGTCCAAGCTCCTGCTTCCCTGCAGAAATAAATACCCGGTGTGCCTCTCCAGCACACTCTGCCCCTTCTCCTGAGTGCCTACGCAAGTAGGAAGTCACTCATCAACAACGTCTCCTTCGAGCATTCCTTGCCAAACTGGTTGGCCAAAATCACACAGTCCTTATTCAGTCCAAACTCCCCAAAGTTAAGAATTTTGCCTCCTGGTTAACTGAGCGTAGGCATTGCCTCTCCTTGGAGCACTCCTTGCCAAACTGGTTGGCCAAAATCACACAGTCCTTATTCAGTCCAAACTCCCCAAAGTTAAGAATTTTGCCTCCTGGTTAACTGAGCGTAGGCATTGCCCCTCCTTGGTTTGTGGAGCGGAGCAGTCTGTCAGGATGGGATTACCTCGGAGGTCAAGGGCAGAAGTCACACATGGGACAGAGTGGGCATGGGATAGTTTTTGCTTGGATTCCAGTGGGAGAGATCTCTGCTGCTGACCTGCCCCAGCACATAGCTCAGACTCAGCTAGAAAAAATGCTGAGCGACTGCCACTAGGAACATGCAGCTGAGCGCAAGCGAACAGTACACATTGTTCACAGTGGGCCTACATGGTGCTTTAAAAAAAGAAAAGAAGAGGAAAGAGAATAAAAAAACCCAGAAAACTAGGCTAAAATGAACTCCCCCACTTCACATCTGGAAGTGCTGCAGAAACTTGGCTGCCCAGCTCTACGCCCTCAGCAACGTGCTTTGTTTCAGCTATGGCTCTATTAGCATCCCTGCATCCCTGCTTCCCCACAGCAGCTGATGCTAGGGCTGCTTCCAGAGCCAGCAAAGCCGCTGTGACAGGGGACCCATCTACCAAGCCAGGCAGCCAGGGCCCATAGCAGGCTGAGAAAAGCAGCGCCCCATGAAAGTCACCCATAAAAGATGGGGACAGGCGAGTGCCCCGGCATGAGGTATTTTTTCAGGTCATAGAGGGAAGAGGTGAGTGTTACAGCAGAGGACTACCCAGCCCATGGCCGCTGATGCCATTCATTCACATCACCTCGCAGCACTGAGGTCAGAGTCAAGCCCCACAGAATGTGGGTGGAGGCAAAAATCTAATAGGAAGGATGGGTTTGAGCAACGGCTCCTGAGAACCAGACAGTGAAGACCAGAGGGAAAGAAAGAAACTTCATCTATGTCTTTATCAACATGTATTAAAGGCACATACCTGTAACTCGCCTTTCCTTCGGACCTTGTCCTGATAAGATTGTTCCTTAAAAGTCAATTGCAAAAGACAGTGATCATAAACTTGGCTGTATTTCTAGAGGTTGATGAGATTTTCTTCTCCAGATGGCCCACATCAAGGGTGCAGATGAAAAATGTTTCACAGCACTAGGCAGTTCCACAGAAGAGATGCTCGCAATTCCTCACGTGAAAGAGTTACCCAACCCTCGAGTTATCTGTGGTTACCCAGTACTCATCCTGCTGCTTCCCAGTGAGGATAAACGACAGTTAGGTTTCTACCACTGATGCTCTCCCAAGGAGAGGGGGTCTGCTGGCTGTGCACCATAACCCACATTATTTGACTAGGAAGCTCAACCAAGACTGACTGTTTAAAGTGTTTATATGAATCACTCAGACTAATGCTCCCTGTGGGAGTTTTATCTCATGTTTAATACAGCCAGGATCATTTCAGTACATCCTGCAAGGTGGAAATAACACAGCTTTTCTGTTCAGCATTCCTTTTGCTGTAAAATCTGGTTTATATGTAAAAGCATAGCACAGCTGTAATGCCGAAGTAGCTGCAAATCTGAAGCAAGAAGCGAACACAGGGGTATTAAGCAAGATTTGTTATTAGACTAAAATCTCAGGAGGTTTGCAGTTGTGTAACTTTCCTCTGAGCTGGATGATTAGATTTGCTAGTTAACATGAACAAGGACATTTGTGGAAGAGAGGGGGAAAAAAAAACAAACAACCAAACAGATGGGCACCCCCCTTTGTGTTATGACCAAAGAATTACAGATTAATTTAAAGAAAACAGCAGGAATTTTCCATTTTGCAGAACTGTGTTCAGAGGAGAGACCTTGGGGCAAAAAGACAAGGCATAAAAGCCCTTGGTAAACTTCTGTGTTACTCTTCAGAAAAGCAGGACTGTCCAGCTATTACCTAGTACAACAATGCCCTTAATTTCTTAAAAACTGCATTCCTCTTCTCCCGCAAGAACCGCTGACCCATTTCACTGCCAAAGGATTATGTAAACAGTGTTTTTCTTCTCACTTGTTCTCTACCCCCAGTTTTAGACTCGGTTTGGAAGCTGTGAAATTAAATGCGTGAATTGTCTCTTCCAAAGTGGGTACTTGGCCCTTTCTTCCATCCCTTTGGTCAGCAGCTGCAGCTGACAGCAGGGTGCTCGGGTACCACGCTCCTGAGCACAGGGGGGCTGCACCTCATCCGCTGGGGCTTTCAATCCACAGCAGCCTCTTCCTTACCTGACGCCAGCCAGCCAGCGCTTGAGACACTGCTCACCAATTTATGCTCTTGCCTCAATGGCCAACCACCTCCTTGACCCATGAACACCTCCTGATCCCAGATGGGATGGATGATGGGCCTGGGTCTGTGGTGGCGGTGTTGGAGTCACAGTGTGGGCAGCATGGTCAGCCCCCATGACTGTTTGCAGGGCCATACGGCCAGGAAGCATCGGGCTGCATCTCTCTAACTCCTGCTGGTCACTGGGTAGGAGGGGGCAGTGGAGCTGCAGTCCTAGTGGGACTCACAGGTGTATGTTAGGTGACTGCAGATTTACAGGAGCAGGACTCAAAGTTCAACTCTCCTTCAGTGACCCCCCAAATGCCTCTAAGAGCCAAGACATCTGGAGCACTCTCATGCTCTCTCGAGGACTCCACCAATGTTAGCCTCACCAGCATCTGCATGTGAAAAATCCAGTCAGCTGGAACATGTTTCTTGCATACCTACTTCACAATTAACTTATTTTCCCAGGCTAGATGAAGCTTTAGGAACATCTGACTGTCACAGTTTAACACTGGGCTGGCAATTAAATGAATGACAGATGCTCTCTTTTACCCCCTCCCTTCCCAGAAAAGGAAAGGAGAGAGAATAAAGGAGAGAGACTTATGGGGTAGAAACTAAACTACACGGCTTTGATGAAACAGCAGTGACAAAAAAAAAAAAAAAGAAATAAATATGAAAATATACAAACCAATATCATCCCCCCCTCCCCCTCCCCCCCCAGTAACGCTCACATTACCCCTGAGGCTAATACAAGACACAAAGTTATACACAGCTCCAGATTGTGATCACAAGCGATGCACTTCTAGCAGTGAAGGCTGAGTGCCAACAGCTTCAGCGAGAAACTCGACAATCTTGGCTGAGTGGAGGCCTCCAGTGTGGGACAACCAGCAGGATCCTCCCAGAAAGGCAGCCATAGATGAAGAAAAAAACTTGACCCCACGATCCCTCAGATTTATACCAAGTATGATGCTTATGGTGTGGAATACTTAGTTTGGTCAATTTTGGGTCACCTGTCCGATCTTCTCCTCCTCGCAGGAGGGGTGCAGGTGTGACCCCTCTTGTTCCCCCTTTGTGGCCTTGTTCTGCACACCATTCTTCAGCAGTAACTATAAACATCATGTGTTATCAGTCCTAGAGGCAGACACTGACTGAAAAATGTGCAGTTAGTTTCAGCAAGCGCAGCTACTTAGAAGAGACTTAACTGAAAAGTAAAATTACTAAAAGAAAAATTGGTTCTATCCTGGCTCAAACCAGGACACTGATGCAGAAGAGAGGGCTCGCCATGAGGCCGAGTTCATGTGAAGTGGGTCTAGCAGGGGGGTGTGTTCATGTACTGCTCTACTGGCTCACAGCTAAAATAATCAAGTCATCATAAGGAACATGGACACTGTGTGATCACTGATGTTGTTTCCTCACAGATGTTGAGGTCCCTAGGCAATGGGACTGTAAATGCTCTGTTTGTTTGGTTTTTTTCCTGGAATACACATGACTCACACGTATTCTGCAGTGTAAATTCCTGTTTAGTTACTTGGAAGGAGATCAAATTCCCTCTTCTTAAGATACTCAGTGATCTTGTCAGCAAATAATATATTTCATTAACTAAAAAACCTCCCCACCCTGCTCTCTTCCGCCCTCCTTCCAGAAGTATGTAGGTGCTGAATAACAAAATAAAAAAACCCTATTATTCACACATTAAATTCACAGCCAGCACAGCAAGAATGCAAACTGGTGGATAAATATGAATAAAGAGTGTCACTGTGGGGCAGCTCTTGATATTCCTGCAGTCTCAGAGTACTGGTCTCCCCCAGAAAGAATGGCTTGGGATGAAGACATGAAGATGACACCTGATGGATGTTCACACCTCTCCCACGGTCCAATGAAATATCACTGCAGCTGGAAGACAGTGGTGGCATCTCAAAACTCTTCCAAGACCAGTTCCTTGTTATTTATTCTTAAAGGGGGAAGGGAAGAAATGAGGCAAACTGCTTCAGGCTCCAAAGGAGGTACAGAGGCCTGAGGTTTTCACAGCAAGAGTCTGATGGCTCACTTGTGCCCTAGAAAAACTCAGGGTAATCTAGAAAGGCTCACTGAATCCATGTGGTCTATGCATTTGCCATTATTTTTACACTTCTCTGTCACATCCCACCTTCCATGAACATTCTGCTCACTGGGAGAGACCATGGACCAGGCTCCTTTGCAGGCACTGCAGGTGTGGAGGTACCAGGGGCTTGCAGGCTCTCAATGTGTGAGCTACTATATATCTTCGGTAGGGAACTGGGCTGGTAGGTTTTTCAAAACAAAGTTTATGTATGAGATCAGAAACAAAAGTATTTATTTTTTAAAAAAATCTAACAATAAAGGGTTTCATCAAAAGTAACATGGATTTAAGAGTTCAGGATGACATCAGCCACCACAGTTTCAATCTATGAAATAACCGAAACCAGCACATGCGCATGAAAAGTCTGTGGTTTGTTAGCAAGGAGTAACCACAGAAATCTGTGTATGAAGACAAAGTAATGGTAGCAGACCATGAAACATGCTAGATATGAATGTTTTGATAACATTCAAAGAGCAAAGACATAATTCAGTCTAACTAACGAGTTTGGATGAAGCCTGTGAGTATCTAATGGGTTGACACAACAAATGTAATTAGTTCATAAGTTCCCGAGGGCAAGCACAGGTCCGAGCGGATCTCATTTACATCAGGAATAGCTGTACCAAAGGGAATTAGTCACAAGGCCAGAGGGAGTATGTGGATTATCTGCACGATCTTCTACGTACCTCAGGTCAGAGAACTCACTAATTCACTCCCATTTGAACTAGAGCACCTCTTTGAGAAAGACATTTTTGTGTAAAATATTCAGCATTGAAAACCCAGCCACAGACCTTAACATGCTCTTCCACTGCTTAATTACCCGCACTGTTAATTATTAATGTTTTTTGCCCTGAGTCTGAATCTGCCAAGTCTCATCCTGCAGCCTTTTCATCTCATGATGCCTCACTCTGCAAAGGGGAAGAGCCCTCTGCTGCCAAATGTCTTTTTACTTGCTTAAGGCTAGGTCCGAGTACACACAAGCTGTGTGCCTGCCCCTGGCTGGGAACCCAAACCCCGGTCACCTACTTTGGCTGTGGGCACACATGCTGGGGGGAAGCCAGCAGGGTCATAGTGCGAGGTGTTGCATGGAACTTGTCCTGGGCAAGGCTGGGCACCACGGCACAAGCACATCCTGAGGGAAGAGCACGGCGAGCAGGGCACTCAGCTGGCATGGGGAGGAGGGAAGGGCAAGGGCAAGTTCTGCTCCTTCAGTGATTTTATTCAGCATTGTTTAATGCAGGAGGCATACACAGGGGTGAGAAGAGCTGTGGGTGGTGTATGGCAGTGTGTGGTGGAGGTGATCTCACTGGGTTTGTTGAGGGGGCTCCAGGGACTGAAATACTCCTCTGCCTAGATTTGGGATCCTGATCCACCCTAGGCAGAGACAAGCAGCACAGACATGTGGCCAGAACAGTCATGCACAAGAGCAGAACTGCAGGTTCTGGAGACAACCCTCCAGCCCAACAGAGAGGTGCCCAATCAATTTCATTGCCTCTAGGGTTCAGCAGCTGCTGAACAAGTACTTTTCTAGATCTAAATTTTGAAGCTTTAATTATGCTTACACTCCTTTTTGGGCACCTAGAAGTATTTTCAGATCGAGTCTTGACTGTGATTAAGTCATTCCTTACCTTTTCTTTCAGAAGATGAACAGCTTTGAGCTCCTTTACCGAGGAGAGATGAGATGCACTTCATGGACTTTTACTCACATCATGGCTCTTCTCTCTTCTGCAGTTGTGGTTGCCAGGACTGGAAACCTGAGAGCACACAGGACCCAAGTAAAGAGCTCAAGCAATATTTCCAACCCAGCATCTTTCCTGTTTGTGGATCCAAAGATCTTGTTATTCCTTTTGCCACAGAGCCACATGCCACTATGAGCTGTGGCTGGCTCCCTACCACTGCCTTGGGACTTTTCAGAGTTACCTGTTTTCATAATACGGACACTGATGCTCCAAGTCTGACCTGCCATGGTGTTACTCCCTGTAGTCAGGATGACTGTGATTTGCAACCCATGAGAACTTAGTTAAGAAATCCTTGCCAGTTTTCTGGCACCTCTACACATACCCCACCCAGGTGGCAGGTGCCTCTCAGTGACTAGGACTGTAAGTAGACCTAGGGTTTATTTTAAAGATGTTGCATAGTCCTTCAGGTACCAAGGGCTGAAAAGCACCATCCTGAGGTCCTTTGCTCTGAGACTGACAGGGGATGTATGGAAATGCATGTTGCTCGCCCATCTGCCCTTACCAGATATTACAGCTTACTCAGTGCTAGGCAGCAGTTCTTCTCCTAGCTGACCACCTTTCCAAACTCTGTGTTCGCTGCAAACTTGATCACTTTGGATTTTATTCAGGGCATGGTTTAAAACAAAGCAACACAACACAACATTAAACAGTGTAAGACAACACCCAACCCCACAGAATCCCCCTGGAAAGGAACTGCTTCAGGATGGTTCTCTTTTTATTTATTTTAAGACTAATGTACTGAGTTTTCAATAATGTGAATCAGATTGAGTTTATATTCTTCTACCTTTTTAACCAAATGGCTTTTATTTTTGGCCAGATAGTTGCTTACAGAAGCAACAAAATAGTTTTATTTTATCAGTAAAATTTGTAATCTATTTTAGAGATATAAATTTGACAGGAATTATTTTCCCTAGCCCCATTTGACTGGCATTAATTATTATTATTATTATCACTAAGTTTCTTTAATATTTTATTAGTAGAAGCCTCCATCTGCTCTGCCCTCATTTTCTCTGGGAGCAAAGCCAAGCTGACAGATATATTATCACTAGGTCATCTGATCCACCTGCTTTTAATATTGGCAGAAAATTGATTTTTTTCCCTACTTATCTCCGTATTTCTGCTATCCCAAGACTTAACAAAAAAATTTATTTTTATTGGCTGTCTCTCTAAGAGTATCACATACAAATGAGCTATACCTACCGATCTTAAAATCCGTCAAGTTCAGAGACTCTGTTTACCACCCTCTCTGTTATTTTTGGAATGTAAAGTATGTCATCACCCCTTTGAGATATGCATACTTCATCCTGCTCTCTACCCAACATGTAACTGGATTATTTACTGAACGTTTTAACCTTTTCTGCATTTTGTTGACAATTCTGCTATTTTAAACTGCTGAATAACCATCAGGGGATCAGAACTTGATTCTGAGGGGTTTTTAAATGTCAGCTTCATGAGTTAACCAGCAAAATATAATGAAAATTATTTACAAGTCTTTAATTTTAAAAACATATTTTCAATGCTTCCTTTTTATTTTTAGCTTTATGAGCTTTAGATCTTGTTCATATGCTTTTCTTAAACAGCTGAGATCTAGAAATATGATTTTATTAATAAAAAAGTGGTGGGTTTATGTATTCACTTTTTAGTCATCTGACTCCAGAAGTTAGGGTTTTAAGAAAATAGAGCAACTACCAGGAAATTCATGACAACAAATGAGTGCTGCCAAATCTTTTACAGTATCACCAATGCTGTAACATTAGCAACACTGAAAGGAACAGTTACGGTGTTATCACTGGCAATGCAACATCTACCTGTCTGTTAAAAGATGGGAAGAACTGGTTTCCCTTTTTAAGTGCACCTGCAGCCTGCAGGCAAACTGGTTCATTTATGGCCCTGGCATTCAGTCTGAGTGCCAAACTAGAAGCCTCCCAGCCTCCAGCTCCTCTTTTGGCTGGTTGTCACAGGTTGTTCTGTGAAAAGTCCACTTCAATACCCCAACTGCCTTCACACCTTGGTGCTTTCGGAGCTCAGGACATGGGAGAGCAGATTTCTGTATCTTGACACTCTTCTCCTACATGGTCCTCCCCCTGAAGGTACGCCACAGGAATAAGCTCCTGCTGACAGTAACTCACAGGATACCCACACGATCCACAGGATTAAGCCCGTACTACATAACTTGCACATCACAGAATCACAGAATGTTAGGAGTTGGAAGGGATGTCGAAGGATCATCTAGTCCAACCCCCCTGCCAGAGCAGGGTCACCTAGAGCAGGTCACACAGGAATGCATGCAGTTGGGTTTTGAATGTCTCCAGAGGAGGAGGCTCCACAACCTCTCTGGGCAGCCTGTTCCAGTGCTCTGTCACTCGCACAGTGAAAAAGTTCTTCCTTGAATATTTCTTCCCATCATTTCGGTTTACTTTCCGTCGATGTTTAGCTGCTTCTCGAGTATGTGATTATCTGCATATACCAAACAGATTTTGCCCATTACATGCTATCACTGTCTGTACTAGCTACTTACCCATGTATTTATGTTTATATTTATATATGACAGACCTGAAAGGCAAACCTCCTGTTTAGCCTGCTGTAGGGAAAAGCTCCCTGTTCCCAGCACTAATCTTAAAGATTTTATTTCTTCTGGACAAGGGGCCTCCCACACGGCTCCTGCCCCCGCCCAGTCGCACCCGCCGCCCGCCGAGCTCCCTCAGCCCCGGAGCAGCACCAAAAGCTCGCTTGGAGCTCCCCCTGCTGCCGCCCGGCCCCGCCGCAGCCCGGCCGCGCCGGGGGGTGCTGCGGCCCGGGGGCTGCTCTGGGCGCTCGGTCAGGCGTGAGGCAGCCGTGAGGGCTCTGCAGAGCACGGGGTCGGGAACCTGCCCTGCGGCTCCGGTGCT